>CABFOV010001912.1:0-17638 GCA_902141375.1 Timema poppense
ATGTAATCTAAGGAATCAGGTTCGTAATCGTAAACTGTTGCGTTATTGACGCGTAGTTTTAGGTTAGAATCCTGGCTGGTTGCGGTAGGGGTGGTTTTACACACATTCCCATATGCACGGTACTTTGATGAACTGCCTCTTTAACTACACTTTTCATTATTTGAAGCGCTGTATGGGGCAGAAACTTGAACTCTCAGGAAGATGGAAAATAAATACTTGGAGAGCATTGAAATGTTTTGCTGGATAAGATTTGAGAAAATCTGTTGGACTGACAGGGTGAGAAATGAAGATGTCCTAAGAAGAGTGGGTGAGAGGAGAACAATTTTGGATGCTATTCTTAAGTACAAAGCAAACTGGATCTGACACATCCTTAGGAGGAACTGTCTTCTGCACAACGTCATATAAGGCAAGGTTGAGGGGAAAAAGGAGCTTAGGAAGTAGGAGGATTAAACTATTAAATGATATGAAGGAAAGAAGAAAATCCTGGCAGGTCAAGGAAGAGGATAGGGCTCATTGGCGATCCAAGCTCACTGACAAAAGGAATGGACCTGTCGTAAAAAAAGAACACATAATTATCCCCACCAATTAATGACCATGAGTGCATGGGACATATAGACGTACTAATAATGTAGTACTACTACATTAAATAAAGCCAATAATAACATTTGCGTTAAAGATTCTGACAATTAAGAAGTATTTAATCACATTAAAATTATAATCGATTAGTATTAGGTCAGATTATATTCTGAAAAAATTTACTTAAAGTGAAATAAATTTTATTGGCAATTTTTTAAAAGTCATTATATGATATTTATTTAACAAAGTTCAAAGTTTGAATGTCGACAGGGTACACCTGTTGTGATTTGCCATAACTCTTTTTTTTTTAATGCTGTCACACAGCAGCAAGCATAATTATCACAATACTGAATCAAACGATAGTAAAAAACAAACTATTGATAATTTTTATGGATTATAAAATTCGGACGTTGGTCGTTGAGACCAATATATCAAAAGACCTCGTCCTGGTTTTTCACGCTATCCCTGCATCCGTTTTTCAGGGATGTCTTCAGGTCTGTAGAGGTGGAGAAACGGGAAGGGCCTTGAGTTCACACTACATTAACACTGGTGAAATAATCACACATGAGCACGTGACGCAAGATTACCTCGCTACAATTAATAGACTCTATACTACCGACGATTATCAAGAAGGGTGTGTTGGGTGTCATAGGGGCTTGCGGGTGTGGGGGAGTGGAAGGTCTGGTAGCTTACTGATTAATAAGCAAGGGCTAGAGTTTGAGCCTATTTTTTTTTCTAAAAAGTAGGCCTGTATTTGATTTATACTTCTATGTAGTACTTTACAGTATGATTTAGATGAGAAGAAATATTTTTAATAGTTAAATAATAAAAAAATATATTTATGAGTCGGGGGCTGCATCTTTCGCGTTTGATAGCTCCATAAACATGTTTTAAAAATAATTAATTCTTATTACCTGACGGTGGTATTAGCATATTTATACCAAGGTGATAGTAAGGAACGTATAAATTAAAGGAACTGTACCCTCATTTGCGTGGAAGGAGAGGGAGAAATCTGAACTCACGTCACAAAAAAATCAGAGGATACTGCGGCTATGTTCATCCATTTAAGGTATTCTCATCCTTTTTTTTCATTTTATCTTAGTACGTTAAAAAAAAGTGTTACTATCGGAGAATAAATGTCAAAACTGATAGTAAACGCCAAATTTCAGCGTGGCAGAAAATATTAATCTCACAGATAATTAGAATGTTTGTTTATTTATTTATTTTGAAATCAAATTTTTTGAGTGAGAGCTATGGATCTAAAAATTACACAAAAGATTTTATTCTAAATGTGTTAAAAAATCCAAATACCTTATAGCAATTAAGACAACCGCCCTAAATGTTCAAAAATCAAATAATGAATTTCAAATTTCAAAATTAATGTTAAGATATGGGAGGTCTCACAATTTACTAAACTAATTAAAAATATATTTTTTGTGTGGAATAAAATTGGAACTTGATATGTAAGTAAATATACTTTACCGGATAATCGAATTATATCTGAATAAACGGAATTTAAAAATTATAAATTGAGAAATGTAGGCACTAAATATAAACAATTATTTTCGATGTGGTTGAAAATTGAAATTTTGTAGTCACGTAAAAGAAATATATCAAATACCTAAACATTTAATTCTTAAAATTTTAAAATTTGGATGTCCTAATTGAAAATGTTTCGGGGGAGTTGGGGTAGAGTAGTTTTATATCCCTACAAAATTATTAGAAACTCTATCTCTGTTTGGGAGAAAATTTATATTTGGCAAATTGTTAAAAATATCACCAACAATAGCTAAATATTTTAAAGTGTGTAATTTAACACTAGGGTTTCAAGAAATTTATGAAAGGTGGGGGGATCTATATTGCTATTTCGTTCGTTTGTTCACTCAGTTTGGGTGTTGGCTAACATTATTTTCAAAGATGTAAAACACAAACTAAAAAAAAATTAAAATGATTTCTTTGGGATCAAGATTGTACAAGAAAGAATATTTAAATGTGCGTCGGGGGATGATGAACGTCCTTACTTGATAATTTTTTTATGATACTCATGCGAAGAAAGGATCGAATAACTAGTAACTTAAATTCCTTATGAATAAAAAACATGTTAAAACATAACTTGAGCTAAATGTTTATAAACATAAGTAATTAAATGTACCATTAGTGTCAAAATAACATAAAATAAATGTAAGACTCTTTTGTTAAATAATTTGTTGCATGCTATTATTAATGTAAAATTGTGTCTGTAATATTCATATAAACATGAACGCTCCCTTCCAGCCCTTAAATTTACAGCCCCTTGGAGAAACTAAAAATTCCCTCGGGGAGTGGAGGGGGGAAGGACCACCAGGTTAGGAAACTATGGTCTAAAGAAATAAACCTGCATTGGCGTAAAGAGATGATGGAACTATTACAGATATTTGGCTAAATCCATCATTGTATTGTATAAAACACTTTTTTTACTAAACATATGCTCTTCAGCCATCACGTTTGATAGATAATATCAATACCTAAAAAATAATATCAGTAACATATTAAAATGATAGCGATGTTAACCACAAAAAAAACACCAGTATGTCTGTATTTTCTAAACGCTTCTTTCAATCAAAATCAAGATATAGTCATACCAAACAGAATGCTCGTACATGCATACCAACGGGTTGTTTGAAATGTGGACCCAACCAGGGTTGAAGTGTAATCTACATTAGAGTATGGCTAGTCATTCAGACGTTTAACTACTGTCCAATTTTCATAGGTCGGAAGGGCCTTTAAAAAAACGTTTATTTTTGCATTGCTATTTTACTATTTTATGTTATTTTATAGGCATTGATTCTATATATCAAGCGTGGCAGCTATAGATCACATGACCTGAAGTATAAATACGTGGAAGTAGATCCTATCCGTGCTCCAAATTGTGCCATCCGTCCGGAATATTCGCAAATTTAAAACCTCCATGGCGTAGCCTCACAAGCGAGCTATACCAACCAAGCGGCCGCTACTGTTAACGATGATAATACCAACATTTGCGGATAGAGGGTGTCACGTGGTCAGCGCAACGAACCCTCCGGCAATTAGTCTTAGTTTTCCGGGCTGGAGCTGCTACTTATCTATTTAACTCATTTGCACATCACTAGGCTGAGTTTGGCCTTATTCCAGAAACACTGTTTCACGGAAACATTCTGGTAGAGACGGAGATCGAACCTGGAACTTCTTAATACGAAATCAGGAAATCTGACTAGTGTACCACACAGGCGGTAATTCACCGATAAATTTAAATATAGGTATCTAGCATTCACACATTATAAATAAAATTGCATAATGTTTTAAGAGGTGAACAATCTATTTATTTTAGAACTAGAAAAAGGAAAAATCCTGATATGATTACCTTAGCTCTATGTGGGCCTAATACACCCAGTAAAATTTTGAATTTAATAATATACCTTGACCAAACTTATAGTAAACGTTCACCAGAAAACCTAAGGGGTTATAATTTTGTATTTTTTTAAAATCTTTTGGTGCCAGGTGCCTTATAAGACTAAGATAATATACTATTTCCATAATGGTTGAAGCAAGAGACGAAAGAGAGAAACATCAAGAAGTCTTGAATAAATCACTAACCAACATGATTTTTACTTTCAGCAATTTTGAGTCTAATTTTAGATAATAATAATAATTATTATTATTAGCACCACGTCTTACTACCCGTTCGGGTTATACGCACTTACGCTAATGTGTAATGGTAGGGTGATTGTGAGATGAAATGGAGGATCTACAGTTTAACGTGGAATCCGAACCACGGTGGAGGCCTGGCATTCCCCACATTCACAAGATGTCTTGTCAGAGGTAAAGGAAGGGTTTGGTAATCAGATAAATCTGTGCTGGGACCAAGGATCGAACCCCGGCCACCAGCATTGAAGTCTGACACCTTAACCCCTAGACCGCCAGGTCACCAATTTTAGATAATCTTTGTCTGTATATCTCGGAAATGACAGTAAAAGTTTCACATCACCATTTTTATATTTATAAGTTTTTATGTTTATGTGCAATACGTGTAACTTACTAAAATGTATAGGAGGAAATATGGCCCTAGTATGTCATAATCTACAGAATGGTTGAATACCAACACACAAGTTGCGACTCATTGTAACTATGGGAATGTCTGAATGGAGGAGACCACAGGTCAATTAATTAATAGGTGAAATTCCCGTCATTGCATTGATTTAAAACCTGTGTGTCGGTATTAATTGGGATTTCTCTTTAATTACAATCTTGTATTATATACTAGCTATCATAACAGCCTTCCCGAGTCCCAGATGGTTGTGGTATCTAATAACCACACGATATTAATTATTAATAACTCATATGTAGCTGAACCAAGGACCTCTGGTTTAGTACGCCAAAGCTCTAACCACTGAACTACAAAGGGTTAGTCCCGTGTCTAGGGTAATTCTTCACTCTTATTTTAAGGCAGAGTCCATGAGGGACATGTGGAAATCGCCAGCTACATATGAGTTATCAATTAACATCGCGAGCTATCAGATAACGCAGACACCTTCGACTCGGGAGGGCTTTACGCTACCAATAGGACGCTGACAACTGTACGAATGCGCATATCATTATTGATTAAATAGCCAAGTTATTATATTTGTTGATTATGGCTATAGTCTCATTTAAATAATATATTCTTTAATTTGAAAAATAACACAGTACAGTTGTTGTATTAAAAAATAAGTAACCTATAATAAAATATTATGTTGATCGGATACATATCAAAAATAATTTGCAATTGCTCATAGATGGCAGTAGTGTCTCTGAGAGTATCGTTTTACTGCGTAGCATGATTGGCTGATCTGTGTTTATATTTTGGAGGTATTTTACCTTCTATTTTATTCCTACCATTGTAGTAATATAAGGCTGAAGGAAAGGACGTGTCTTAAGTACCCGGCAATTTCTCTCAGGTGTGGGATGGGTTTACAACGAAAAAGTTGAGTGATGAATCTTTAGCATTACTAATAATTGTAAATATTCTTAATATTTTGGTTACCCCCCTCAGTGGTCTAACGCACTACTCTCGTGTTAGACTAGACTGCCGATAATGGGGAGATCGAGGTTATAATATTGGTCGGGTGTACTGGGGATGATTTTTCAAAATGGTTTTCCACTCCCCTCCTATGAAAATACGGGTACAATTCCTCTATACACAATATTCCTCATCCCTAACACAATATAGCTAGTACATAAACCTATAGACCGAACTGATAGCAGGAAGTTGTGTTTAAAACAACAGTTAGTATCGGCGAGGTATTTAATTTCAAAAGAATGGTCGTATACCAAATGTAACTCTTCCTTGAGTGACATTTCATCCTCCGCATCAAGTCACACATCCAGTAGCTAGGCCAACGTGCCGGAAGCGGTTCATAATGGTGGTAATTCCCACACTTCCTCATGCCTTGTCGGTGAAAGCATAGAGAAATGATTCCTTTCTCTATGGTGAAAGTCAATAGAATGCAAGGAAGAAATCTGTCTTTTATTTCTGCACCCGCGGTATGAAGATTAATGGGCTGCAGTGGCTGACTATCTGTGCTGAGCCTTTCATCTCCTTCCCATTCCACAAACTCACTCGCTCACGCAATTAATTGCCTACTCAATAAAATAATTACCTACTTACACAATTAATTGCCTACTCACACAATTAATTACCTACTTACGAAATGAGTTACCTCCTCACGAAATGAGTTATCCACTCACGTGATGAGCTACCTACTCACGCGATGAGTTACCTACTAAGAAATTAATTACCTACTTACTCACTTGTTAATTCTGTTGCTCATTCATTCGCTTATTCATTCACTTATGCATTCACTCATTTAACCACTTATTCATTAACCCATTCATTCACACATCAATTCACTTATTCATTCACCCATTCGTTCACTCTTCCATTCACGTATTCATTCACTCATTCAAATAATATATACTTATATATATATATATATATATACATATTTATAAATATTATATATAAAAATATCTTTGAGACTCACTTGAATATTTAATTCCTATTATCTAGTGCACTATGCAGCTTCATGGTTAAATCATAGCCCTACCAGATTTTATTTCATTCTTAAACTCTAAATAAAATAATCAATGTTTCTAAAATAACTACTAGCTACATGTCTAAATTCAATTTTAATATTGTTAATTTAAGGTCAGGGCATTAATTCGGATTAGAGTCGCAAAAGCGAGCAATGAAATGGATCAAATTAATTTTTTCCTGTCTTATATGGAATGATCTGAATAGTAATAAAAAAACACTTAATTCAATCGAATGACATGTTCTACGACAAGGTTTAAAGACTATGAAACCACAGCCATTAAGATTAGAATTTAAATTACATGGTGGGGGGTGGGCTAAGGAAATGGTTTTGATAAAGGAGGAGGGTTTTCGTTGGATTTCCTCGGAGACTGTCTAAGACATAAACCTAGATATAGCGAAAACCTACCTTTAGTGAAGTTCAATACTCTAACAGGCATAGTGTGTTTCAAAACCCTTGTTATAGTAGAGCTAAGAATACAGGATGTTTCACAAAATACAAGGGTGTATACAAATATTCTGTCGATGAATTTTTACAAATGACATTTTGTGACTTTATAAGGTTTTTATTATCACCACGTCTTATTATTAGTTAGGGCTATAAGCTTAATTACTAATTACGCCAATAGTTTTGAGATATTAGGTCATATTTATAGAAAGTGCACCAGAATTTGCGTGGAGGGAGAGTGGAAAATTATTTTGTAAAAACCACCCTCAGTACATCCGACTGAAATTCGAACTCTGATCTCCCTTCATCTGCAGTCTAATCTATTGTGAGAACCCGTCTCGATGGCGTGGTTAGCTAACGCACTGGTATCGTGTTGAGATTGCCAAGGACGGGGAGATTGAGGTTCAAATCTCTTTCAGGTGAATTGAGGGTGGTTTTACCTAAATGGCTTTCCACACTCTCTACCTCTCCCTCTTTCCTTTCTCTCTCTCTCTCTCTCTCTCTCTCTCTATCTTTCTCCACGCGTGTGCGGGTTCACTTCTTCTAAATTCAACCCTACCTATTCCTAAACCATTAGCGTAATTATTACTTAAGCATATAATCCGAGCGGGTAATAAGACGCGGTGCTAAATAGATTTTTTTAAACTCCCGCGATGTACCCAAGAATCAGGTGAGATTTGAAACCTACCACCCCGTCAACGGTAAAAACCAGACGAGATAAGCACCTTTGTACACGTGACTGTCTGTCTTGGGTTAATCTTTAGCTGAATTAGGGGATAACACCGGATGTGGGTGCTGTTCTTTATTTTTAGGGTTGAAAAGCCATATTAATATTTAGCACCGCGTCTTACTACCCGTTCGGGTTATACGCTTAAAGTACTAATTACTCTAATGGACTAGGAATTTTGAAGGTTGAAATAGAGGAAGTGAACCCGCATTTGCGTGGAGGGAGAGTGGAAAACCATATAGGAAAAACCACCCCCAGTTCACCCGACCGAGAATTCGAACCTTGATCTCCCCGTCCTCTGCAGTCGAGCTCAACACGACAAGCGCGTTAGTCAACTACGCCTCCGAGGCGGGTGAGAAGCCATATTACCTCGTGGCATTACACATCAGCTCGGATGCTCTCACGATTGGAGAGTGTAGGAAGGAGAGATCTGCCTGCCTCAGACAGACTTTCCCAAAAGATCTACGATGTGTCTTCATGTCGGTGGCCTCCAGACAGCGTCCTTCTTGGCTTGTCTGGATGACCTTACCAATCGTCTGGCCAGGTGGGTTGGCCGGCTTAATACTTGTAGTGATACGTGTGGGGCTGGAATAAGGTGACACTAAACGGTTGGTAGTGGATATCCTCGTTTGAGGATATATGTTCAGGACACCTCCATGAGGTCCCCGATGATAAACTTAGGGTCAATGTCGTGGGAAACCAAGAATATACCTAAGGTCAAGTTACCGATTCCCTCCGTAATGCTGGCCATTACATGTGGAGGATCCACTTTTGGAACCGGGATGGGATAGAGAGGGGTTGGAGTGTCTCCTAAGGTATCCAATGAGGCTCAAGCACCGGATAAAGTCTCATCTACAGATTTCATATAAGTAAGTCCATGGTCCGTAGGAAATTGATGCCACAGTTTCAGATAGCTCGGTCTACAGAGTCCTGATTATTATACTTATCCAGGTCCGTACGTTATAAAAGTTGGTAAACTTGGTCGTTCTAAAAACTATTTTAAAAGGACTACCAATGAGAGCTAAGTAATTGCGCACGCATCGAAATAAAAGTACCTTTCTTTGTTTACATCTAGAATACAAGTACATTTTTTAAAATTATTTTCCATTTTCAGATCAAAATCAAACATTAATTATAAGTTTGATAGTTTAAATCGTTTTATGAATATATTTATTGTGATTAGAACATTTTCAACATTTACACTATCAAGATTTTTTTTTTTTTAGTTGTTTAATTGGTCAGCGACTTCTTGGGGGGTGTTATTTCTAAGAGTTTTAATGGACGAAGTCTCTGACTATTTAATTGGTTTGCATGGTCACGTGATTAAGGAATTGGATTGTGTGGACGCAAATATAATTTTGTAAAGATCGTGGACCGCGAATACGGACTAAAATTATATTGATTTAGCCATGGTACAGTAGCCCCGTGGATTCTTTGGTGCTGACTGACAGCTCACAGCTGCTAAACACATGTTTTTGCAGATCATGTGGTTCGGCGTAGTAATACATAATTTGGTCTGGTAACTTTTCAAAGCCGTCAGCTGTGAGCTGTCAGTCAGCACCAAAGAAACCATGTGGCTAATGTAGCTAGATATAACCCTTGAAAGATGGGTACGGCATCATGTTCCATTTGGAAAAAATACTTTGCTAGATTGAATTATTAAAGAAAATATATTTAAATTATCATTTAATAGAAGTGTTTTGCAATTATTTCACTTTTATTTAAAATATAGTTTAAAAATGACACTTTTACCAAAGATGGAGGGTGGCATTGTCCAGGCCGTTATTTTTTAACTATAGATTTTTTTTAGTCGCGTCTCAATACCCATTTGGGTTATATGTATTACTAAATTAATCACGCAAAATAAATTGTGAAGTTATATTTTTAGAGAAACTGTATCCTTATTTTCTTGTAAGGATCGTTTTAAACCATCTAGTAAAAACCACCCTGAATGCACCCAACTGGGTTTTCAACCTCAATACGTTAACCATGATATTTACATATAATATATATGCTCAATATATCTGGCAATTCAATCCAACACGAGAGTGAAACTGTTAAACCATGCGACCACCGGTAGAGGTTTTTTAACTTATTCTAATATATATTATAAGTGACACCTAAATATGGGAATCGAACATGGGACCTTTGACCTAGTGAGTAAATGCTCTACCACTGATCTATCCAGGGATCTATGCTAATGGTCATTTTTCACTCATATTTTAAGACAGAGTCTGTGATGGATGTGTGGATATCACCAGTGACTCGGTTGTGGCTCTATGCTGCCAATAGTACATTAATATAGTGGATATTACAAGCAAATAAATATGAAAGGAGCAGCATTATACAATTAATTATATATGAAATGCAAATCTTGGTGGATGAATGATTATAATTACGGAAATTTGACATAACTGAGTAATAAATAATGTTATTGGTGGTGGTGGTGGTGAAAGTAAAGTGAAGACACGTTGGCACAAAATTGGTTCCAAGTTAAGCCTTTCCCATTAGAGATAGGTGGTGGTGGTGGTGGTAAAAGTAAAGTGAAGACACGTTGGCACAAAATTGGTTCCAAGTTAAGCCTTTCCCATTAGAGATGGCAAGCGCATGTTTACGAAGTAGATACTTCACACGGAATTTTATAAAGATTATATTGTGACTTTGTTTCTCCTGTTAAGTTGTTGACATTGATTTATTCAGCTGGTGACGTGGAATTTAAAAAAAAATGTGGCGCTTCTTGCATGCGAACATTATATTTTTCAACGCAACACACTCCCCTCGTTTAATACATATTTCAAAGTGCTTAATAAAACTATGTTTCCCTATGCTCAGAACATTGAACAAATTTGTAAAGAAATGTAAGATTTAAAATAAATAAAACAATAATTTTATTTGTTTTTTTATGAGTGTGAAACATGTTCTCCTACCTAATGACGAAAATAAATTTAGACTGTTCTTAAATACGATATACTAAGGAAAACATTTGATCCAAAAAAATGGATGAAGATAATGTAGAGTGAAGGAGGTTACATTATGATGAGTTAAATACCCTATGCTAATCATCAGACATTGTTGGGGATAATTAAATCTCGTAGGTTATGGTGGGAAGGTCATGCAGCGCAAATGGAACCTTGTATTGTCCTGCTGGGAAGATACTTTTGGGGAGACCTAGACGCAGATGGGGTGATAACTTTAAAATTGACCTGAAAGACTTTGGTTTTAATGAAGTGGACTGGATAGCAAGATATAGATAGATGGTGTACTTTAGTAAGTGAGGCAGTGAACTTTTGAGTTCTTCATCCCTACAGACTGTTCTCAGATTCCATCCTTTTACACTCAATCTCCGAAGCTGTGGGAAAGTTTAAATGAGGAGTTGAGAATGGTTGGAATAAAAGATGACGCGGTATGGTAGAATAGCCACATTCCTTTTCCCAACACTTCCATTGAATGGAGAAAGCATGTTCAGAAATTAAATATCCACACTGCATGGGTTCAATCACAGTTATATAAAACCCAATTCACTGGTCGAATGATCTAAGGCATTGTTCTCGCTATAGACCGAAATGTCGATGAAGTGGATATTGGGATTAGAATCGTGGTTGTGGGTAGTCATGGCTAGATCCCCGTTAAATGGTTTTATTTTTAGTTAAATTTAGTTTTTTTTAATCTCACTTTTCAGTTTTATTTCGTGTTTATTCAAAATTACATGTTATCTGAGGTGTTTTAAGTATTATTTAAATTATGAGACAATATATACAGAATTAAAATTTATTATCGAAACCTTATATATTTGCGTTAAAATTCTTTGTAAAGTTTGTCTGCCTAAAGTTAGCTTGCACAACAACAAAATACTAATCAAATTACAGCATGGTCAAAATCTCTGCTTAATTTCTTGTTTGTTTAAAGATTTTTTTTGTGTGTAAAAGTGGTGTTATTTCATGTTATATGAGTATTTCGTTTAGCAATACTATTTCATTTTATTCCGATTTTCAGAAACATTGTAAATTATATCAAAAAACTATAAAAGGAAAAAATACTTGATTTTATCTTTTTATAGAACTTTTCGCTTTATCGCAACTCACCATTTTTACGGGGCTCTATATGGTGGAAGTTATTAAATGGTTTTCTACTCTTCATAGGCCTAAATGTGTGAACTAAATTTTACTTTACTCATTCCTTAATCATTAATTTTAGATACGCAGAGATACCGAACCAGTAGCAAGATGTATTGCAACTTTTTTGTCTATGTTTAGTCTATAAATACATCTATTTATTTCACCTGTGGACATGCAGATTAAGTGATAAGTCTCAACTTAAATGGTTTGTCAGTAAACGGGAGGTTGAAGTTGGGACCTATGTCAAATGTACCGAAGGGTGATCTGGCTCTCTAGGGGTAAGGTGTGCTGGGGGTCCGTGGTTCAATCCTAGGTCCCGGCACAGATTTATCTTATTGCCAAACACTTCCCTCACCTCTGACAAGACATCTTGTGAATGTGTGGAATTCCAGGCCTCCACCGTGGTTCGTATTCCACGTTAAACTGTAGGTCCTCCATTTCATCTCACAATCATCCTACCATATCAAATTAGTGTATGTTCGTGCAACCCGAACGGGTAGTAAGACGCGGTGCTAATAATAATAATAATAATAATAATAATAATAATAATAATAAATGAAGTGAAGTTTTTATTTTCCTAAATTACTTAACACCCTTTCTCAACGCAAGTTGGGGTGCATTTTCTCCAGGAAAAAATAATACGTTACTGTTGCATTAGTGCTATTATACGGAATTTTCGAACCAACATAGTTTTCTAGAAGTAACTTAAAACTTTCTAACAGTTGAAACCTATTGAAACATTTGTGTCACCCCGTATCGCAACTCTAGTTTTGTACATTTTGAAACGTGATATAAATTGACTTCAATAGTAGAAATAAAATGCTTCAGTGGGCACATGTTCTAACGCGCCACTCTCACAGTAGACTAGACTGCCGATGATGGGAAGGTTGAGTTTCGAATCTAAGTCTGGTGTACCAAAGGAGCTTTTTCCAAAATGCCTCCATGTAAATGTGGGTACAGTTCCTCTAAATATAACCTCCTTAGAGCCTAAAGCCATCAGCGTAATTAGTACATAAGCGTATAACCACAACAGGTATCAAGACGCGTTGCTTAAAAAAAAAAAGTCGAAAATATGAAACTAATCTCTAAGGCGGAAGAATACAGAAATAATTATTAACCCTTTCAACGTCATAATTCATAAAATACCAATATTACCATAAACCAAATAAATTTAGACGTGATGTAATTAAAGTAAATCTACGATTCAATTTTCTTAGGGAGCTACCAGATGTACTTTTACGTATCTATACACAAAGTCCTGTAATCTTCAGCTATTGCTTATTTACTAGCTATAAAATATCACTTCATCTTTTATATAGCAATTATGGCCTAAGAAATACGTTTGTATTTTATAAAATACCCTTTCGATTAAAATTGAACTGTAATTAGAAACTAGTACCTATGGATCAGCTGGATAGCTTATAATCCATTGGTTCGTTCTTAAAACGGCTTCATTTATGCTATGTGAGAGCTTGATTTTTCTATGAATCGATGTAAATACGTGACCTACTTCAGCTGACGGAATAGTAAAGCAGGGGGCTAGAGATATTGAGGCGTGGAAAAAAAGGGGGGGAAAAAGGGGGGGGGGCGGGTTATGGGGTGAGGTTGAAATCAACCAACTGTGAGAAGAAAACTTTCTGGATGTTTCGTTTATGGTGCTACCAACTGTGAGATGTGCAATCCCACATATCAAAAAGAGGCAGTTCAGCCAACCGCTGGACCAAACTCTAGCAGAGTGAAATTTCTTCTTGGATTTGAAAAGCAAAAAGGATCTATGGGAAGTTATGAACCAGATTCGGTCAACTGATAACTCTAGACTTGTTTATCGGTTTTAATAGAACGCGAAGCTTAGGGTTACAGATTCTGAATCACCAGTTAACATTTAGTGGAATTTTGATTGAAATACACTATTATAAAATAAAACTTTATTTCTCCCCGGTAAACAATATTACTAACAATTTATCATTATTATTACACCCAATATAATCGCTGAGAGAACTGCTTGTATTACGGAGAAAAACTTTTTCTTCGTTCTCTCTCTCGGTTAACTGTTGCCAAATTTCCTCGCTCTCAGTTATGTATGAAGATGATGTGCTGGTGCAAGGAGGAGCTACAGTCAACCTCGAAGAACTAGCGTTGCGAAACTTGTCTTATATTTGAGTGGAGATTGATCACACTAAAACGAAAGAATGACAACGCTGTTTCCCAATAGAAGACATGCAGTTCCCTCAGCAATGATAGTTAGTGATGCCAGATTTCCACCGTGGTTCGGATACCACGTTAAACTGTAGGTCCTCCATTTCACCTCGCAATCACCCTACCATTACATATTAGCGTAAGAGCGTACAACCCGAACGGGTAATAAGACGCGGTGGTAATAATAATAATGATATGCAGTGTAACTTGGATGTAAGCCCTCACTTGTGCAATCAATTGTATATGAGCTACTTTGGTCGCAGCATTGTCAGTTAGGGGTTCGATCCCGGTAGGGTGTACTGTTTGTGGTTTTTTCCATTCTCTCTCCACGAAAATGAGAACATACTTCCTTTAAATATGACCTTACTAATCCCTAAAACCATCAGCGTGATTAGTAGGCCCTACATAGGTTAGTAAGAAGCAGTGCTAAAAAAAAGTGTAATAGTCCATTATGTTATTTCCCCCCGCCCTCCCACCCCGTCATTTGTCACTACACAAGTCACCTTCCAATATTCCGTGGTTAACCATGATTTGGAAGGAGGGGGGGGGGGATTATATCTCCGGACAACAGCGCAATATCGGGCCTCTGTTTTAATATCATCGAATTTATAAATGCAATTACGATAGTTAATTATATACATAATTAACTATCATGTTATGAGTTTGTTTTCACAAAGAAATTTGCTGAATAGCTCATTATAACGATGAAATATACTATATAGACTACATTAATTTATTTCAGTGGCTTTGGACATTTTATAAAGCTAGTCTTCTAAAAATCAATTTATATTACAACAGGTTAAAGTTATTAATATTAAATATTGAATGTATATGGTTCATATAATTGGATTCAGCGTATTTAAAGCAAAATCAATTTTATAGAAATTTACTAAACGATGTACAACCTGCATTCATAATTAGATACAGGACCGCAACATTAAACACGCAATAAATCACAGGAACTGAATTGAACACATTGATAATTATTAAATTATTTCAGGAATAAAGTTTAGAAGTGTATAATATCTCTATAGCTGCTTGGCCATGGGCTACAATAGGACATAATTAAATGTCTATATATTACCAAGTGAAAAGGTGGTCATACAGTCCAAGTCGTCGAGCTCAGAATATCCTGAATTTTCTCTTATGGGGAGGTAGAGATTTTAATCACCTACAGAATTCATTGGGAATTTTTTTCTTAATTTTATTCATCACTGTGATTTTCCTATTCTCTCTCAACGTAATGCGGGTGTATTTATTCTGACTATACTTCTAGTACATATCCCATAGATTAAGCTGTGAAATATGTCTTCTGCTAACATATATTAGCTTAAAATACTGTTATCTATGAAACATGGTAACCTTGCAGGTGGCAGATGGGGTCTAACGAGTCCTTCTTGAGGATACTAGTGGCGGGTGGAAAGGTGGCACTCGCGAGACGCCCTCATCCCCCACCAACCTCCTCTGCGCCGATTAGGGTCCGCGCCGCGTCGCCCCGGTATAAAACGTGAGCGCGTCGCAAGGCGCCCTGCCACATCGCGTCTCGGCTACCTAGCGACCCGACGACCTCCGCCTAGCTCGTACTTTTTTTTTGTGAAGCGTCACAACAGGACCACCAGCCCAGGTAGGACGAATATACCTCTTTAAATTTTATGGTGCCTTGATATAATTGCAAACAATTTAGTTTTTATGAACAAAGATTCAAATATGGATTATGATTTTAGATTGAATTGCCTTTACTTTTTGAATCGCCATAATGTTAAGATATATTTGGTATTCGAACCTGGACCTGACAATTTTCGTTCTTATAATGTTAACTCATTCAGAGGGGTGGGTTAGAGGGAAGGGGGGGGGGGTTGAACAAAACATTTCGGTTAGATTTTAGAAAGCCGTTTGCTTTTAACATTGATATTTTACATCACTGATTATTACTATCATATAATTTATATTAGGTTTTCTGTTAGATGGACTTTGTGACACGTTCTTAAGCAAGAAAGCTTTTAAAAATGGATTATACACATTATTTTGGGAAATTATGTTATTGCGCTACTTTGTTAATGAATTTCACTCCTTAGACATTTAATTATAATTAATTTAAAGTTAATTAATTTATTCCATAATCATCTTTATCATAAAAAAATTCTATATATTAAAGCCATTACCAGAAATTTTAAATAAATACTTGTTATAATACAAATAAAATATGCTACGTAAATTCGAAAACTTATTTTACTTTATTTTAATCTACAGTTACTTCAACAAGTTTATCAAACTTTTTTTGTTTGAACATTTTACTATATAAACTTTAGTATGAAAAATGCATTAAGCTAATATTTAAAATATGGTCATAAACACAGGAACAATAATAACAGTAATTAATAATTTAACTGGAAATTATTTCAATTAGTCATGATTTTAAAATATATATACGTGTTCATACTTTCCTAATATTTGAGTGAAATATATTTGGTTTGGAACATACATTCACATATTCATAGCAAACCAATTCAAACAAAATTAACTTCGAAACCTGCCCACCAACCAAAATAAATTAAATGTTTATTCATAAAATTCGGTGATAGTTAATTACGTGGATTTGTTTTCATATCATATGCACAATATTTGTAATATCGTATAGTAAATTAGTTGAGTATTTTTGTTTATTATATCAGTTTTAATATTGTATTTGTTAAATTAATAATACCCGCCTCGGTGGCGTAGTTGGCTAACGCGCTTGTCGTGTTGAGCTCGACTGCTGAGGACGGAGAGATCGAGGTTCGAATCTCGGTCGGGTGAACTGCGGTAGTTTTTCATAAATGGTTTTCCCCTCTCCCTCCACACAAATGCGGGTTCACTTCCTCTAATTCAACCTTCCCAATTCATAATCCATTAGAGTAATCAGTACTTAAAGCGTATAACCTGAACGGGTAGTAAGACGCGGTGCTAAATATTATTATTATTGTTAAATAAATAAACCATTGCAATAGTAGTCACTTTTCAATATGTTCGTGATACCTTTTGTTGAATTAAATGCCGTTCTCAACTAAGTTTAAAACTTTATTTTTATAGTTAATTTAATGTTTCTCTCTAGTATTATTAATGTATTTTGTTTGTTTAAATAGTGTACATAAACCAACAATTACAGGAGGTAAAGTTTCCAGAAAATGTATCAGAGCTCGTTTTGAAAGAGGATATAAGGCCAAATTATGAGCAAGAGTTAGGGGTTTTTTGGGGGGTAGGGGAGGAGGTGAGGAGGGTTGAAGTACTAATTAAACTATTCGAGGAAATATTCCAAACTTCCTAGTCTAAACCATATATGCTTACCACTGACCTAATAAGTCCGGCTTCTTTGTTTGTTATGCTCTTTAATAAAGGTTTATTTATTTTATTCTTAACTTTTTGAACAAATATAGTATTTGTGAAAGTAGGGAAAAACAAATCTTCAGGATAGTGATCCAAACCTGCGGGAACGTAAATAGGAGGGGGGG
>CABFOV010001912.1:19948-99635 GCA_902141375.1 Timema poppense
GTGGAGGCCTGGCATTCCTCACATTCACAAGATGTCTTGTCAGAGGTGAAGGAAGGGTTTGGTAATCAGATAAATCTGTGCCGGGACCGAGGATCGAACCCCGGCCGCCAGCATAGAAGTCTGACACCTTACCCCTAGACCACCAGGTCACCGACTAAATTATTGATTTAATCGGTGTCCAGTACTGGTATGGTAGGCTGAAGAAACCGGGTATGATTGGCCATATATAATTTATTCAAATCGTGCCTAAGAGCAACTTCTGCCACGTGATCTTTTCTCAAAATTTCAAAATTTTATCGAAACATTTTTATTAGGCGGGAGAAACACCTAAGTATCTATCTATCTAGGTCCACTCAGCTATTCTAAGCTAAACACAAATTTCCCTAGAGTATTTATTAGCCCAGCTAAGTATCTGGTGTAAGCGAGTTTGGCAAAATTTTCAAACCTATCGTGCTCGAAGACGTGGTCATACACGATCCTGTTGGAAACTTCGATGAACAAAACTTCAATGGAGATCGCCCTAACTTGAACGATATCTCCGACGTACCGTAATAAGTTCTCAAACTCTTCTGGGTCGTTTAGACTTGATAGCGAGTGACTGCACCTACAGACTACCCCCACCGTACTGTTAGATGTGACCGATATGTTCCTAACGCAGAACAATCCTCTGCGAACGCCTGTCAGTAGTGGAGACAAGTATCGCCGATCTGAACTCCATCAAGGGGTTCCACTCCCGGTAGAGACAACAGGTAAAACCACACGTCTTGTGCGTTGCTCTTCTCTGTCGGGATGAGGTCTCAGAAATCGTGGTGAGGGTAGGAATTTAGACGGAAATACTAGGGAGGTTTTCGTGAGGGGTGAGTGGCTCGTTGGCGAGGTGCGGGGGATGATGTGTGGCCATGCATGGTATCTCGCGTGTCAAAGTACACTCAGCAGCAGTGGGAGCCATGTTGGCATGGCTTCTGTGACTTTAAACACACAGCAGATGGCGCATTTCATTAGTCTTCGTCCTATACAAGTTGGTCGTTGTTTAATGGATTTTTGGGGTTCTTTTGAGAGATTTGCAAAATGAACCCAATTATGTCTCACGTGGTAATAGTTTTAAAATAACATGGTGACTGCAATTTATAGTTCGACCTTTTAAAAAAGATTATCGCTGGTTAGTCCTATTGTGGGACATAACCATACACACTACTATTTGCTTTAAAGTGTTTAAAGGTTTGTATACACACACATATATATATATATATATGCTTGTGTAAATATATATATATATATACTTTTGTAAATATATATATGTTTTTATATATATATATATATATATATATGCTTGTGTAAATATATATTCTTGTGTAAATATATTCAAATTATCCACAGTAATAATATACTCTTGTGTTTATGATCACAGTATCAATGTATTGTGCAAATAGGTATGATCTTTAGCATAAATATTTACGAATTTCAGCATATTGATCCTTAAAACAATTTAAACAAAATATATTAGCTTCATATTATTTTAGAGATTACCATGATATATATTTTTAAATTGTGTCTGTGGGGGAGGGGGATACTAACATTTAGATCCTTTAATGCAAGAATAGCTAACAAATATATTGATATATTTATATAATTTATTATATTTTGAATAAGCCTATAGCTACATATATGCATTTATTATATGTGATTATGATTTATATATGATTTAAAAACATATTTTATGGTAATCTATAAAGTAATATGATGCTAATATATTTTGTTTAAATAATTTTGAGGATCAATATGCTGAAATTAGTAAGCATGTTATGCCACTTCAAAAGATCAGACTAATTTGCACAATACGTTGATATACTGTGATCATAAACCCATGAGTCTATTATTATTGAGTAAAAGCTGGATGTATTTGTACAAGCTTTTGAAAAATAGTGAGAACCAACAGCTGGGCTTGAATTTATGTTCGACCTTTTTTTTTATTGAAGTCACTATCAATGGTAAACATTTTATCTTCATAAATAACGATTATATTTTTCCAGATATAATTTTTTCTTATCTGAAACAAGATCAGGTAGTATCTATACAACGCTTCATCAATTATTGAGATTATAAATTATTCATATTATCTGAAACAGAAAATAACAAAACCTATGCTTTGGTATAAATATATCATAGATTGTTTTAAAATACTGCTCCATAATTTCTAAATTTTCGAAACAGTCTAATTATTGTAGAATTAAAACAACTACATGGATTTTTTTAAATAAATTGGTAGTGTTGAGGTTTTATTTTATTTTTAAATTAAATAAATAAATGTAATACGCCAAGATGACTGAAACAAAGGCAGATCATTGTATATGATAAACTAATAATTGTATTAGCTATACTTACCACACTCACCAATGTAGATAGGATAGCTTGTATTTTGCTCTTTTAAAAATGATTAATCATTCATTACCTGTAGTCAAAAGAAGAAATTATATACTGCATATAGTGTTTTATTTATTTATTTTGTTTATAAACGCGTTCTTCATATAAAATATCTGGTTTAATCAATGCGATATTGAATTATTAATAACTACGTATTATAAAATTTTGACAATTTTGGTTCTAAGCAAATAAATCCTTATCACTTTAAATTACAATTATTTTTATATCGAAGCTATGTTATAATCCCCATCACATTCACTATAGTATCAGTGAGGTAAATTTTTGGAAATAAATCAGTGTCGTTTTTATTTTATTTTAAAGGTAAAACATTTAAACAAACACTAGCCGCACATGTCGTTAAAACTCGTAGGACAGTTTATAAAGCTATTGTCTATCTAATTACACTTTGAAACTACTAAACATTGGAATACGGAAAAATCCCATAGTCTATAAAATAAGTAGGCCTTTTGTTTATTCTTTTTTTGTATCAACTACAATTATCTTTTTAATGAGTATTAAATGTAAATGTTGTGTAATGGGTAAAAACCTAAATTACAAACAAACTGTTTTATATGTGATTATAATAAAACTTAGCCTACTAAATCCAGTATCTTAAAGCTCTGGCTCAAAATTACTTAAGAGTACATGAATCAAATATTAAATTTTAATCTAATCTAAATACGTTTCTACCCGCAACAATGGGCGAGTATAAAAAGGTGTCAGTGTGGTCTTGTCTGTTTCACTGGTGATGGGGATGGTTAAATATTGAATTATTAGCTTATATACCAGCCCTGAGCAAAATACGGCCCAAGGGCCACCACGTATTTTTATATGGCCTGCCAAGATATCTTTCTGTGAATATATATACGATAATTCTAGAAACAAAGGTTAAATTTTAAATGTATCCTGCCAAACAAAATATATATTTCATGTTCGTATTCTATTGCTTAAGACCAAAGCGTTGTCAACCCTGATCGATCCAAGGAGAAAATATAGGTCAATATGCCCATAGCATGGTAATAAGCTTGAATGTATTCCAATTAAAACTACGTTTGTTTTCACAACATTTATTGAAAAAAAAACTATTACTTTTCAACCATGCAAACAATGACGATACCCACAAAATAAACTTTAAGAATATGCCAAAATGATCAACGATTGCGCGATGAATTTTCTCACAGGTTTGTCGACTTTCGCAAAATGGAAAAAGGTTTGTCGGTAGTTCGCGATCCATTTTCAGTTGACATTAATATTGCACCTAGTGAACTTCACTTTGAGATGATAGACTTGCAGTGTAATCCTGGCTTAATGGAACTACACGATCTTGAAGAAATTTTTAAATATTTTCTCTTGATTCAAATAAATTCGCAAACATTCATGATTTTGGTTGAAAAATAATGGCCATTTTGGGATCTCCTTTAATATGTAAATAAATATTCTCTCTAACGAATCTCAATAAAATCTTCTTACGATCAAGCATTTCTGATGAATATTTACAAGCAGTTTTAAGAACTCCGACGACTAAATTTATTTCTGACATTAAAAAATTGATTAAAGACATAACAAATTTTCATTCATCTCATAAGTCATAATTTATTGGAAAATTATTACTTATTTTTTAACTTTTTTTTATCTTGTCTATATAATCTTCTATTTTTATAACAAATTGCGTGTACCAAAAAAAATCCTATTTTATTTGGCAGCCCGTTATACTATTTAAATTCCCAATGTGGCCCTTCAGACAAAATATTCGCCCAGGCCCTATATGCATTTCCTGTCATTTCCTGCTCCTCTTTCAAGCAGATGGTGATATATTTCCTCTAAAATTATAACATTCTCTCCAGGCACAGATTTATCTGATTACCAAACCCTTCCTTCACCTCTGACAAGACATCTTGTGAATGTGGGGAATGCCAGACCTACCACCGTGGTTTGGATTCCACGTTAGACTGTAGGTCCTTCATTTCATCTCGCAATCACCCTATCATTACACATTAGCGTAAGTGCGTATAACCCGAACGGGTAGTAATACACGGTGCTAATAATAATAATATAACATTCTCATCCTTATTACAGAAATATAAAATACTCTAATAGTCCGAATGGAGTATTTATCCGTGAAACATGGAAAATAGGTGCTTCTACAAAACGAATCGTAGAAGGTTTAAATACTTCACAACGGTAGGCCTCTACATTCCTTTATTTCTTTGATAATAATAAAACAACTACATAAAATAAAAATTAGTACTAGGAAACTAGTATTTCTAACCGTAGTGAAATAATTCTCATTTAAAACTGTATATCGTGTCTCTTTTCTCTGACAAAAGTTCGTGACCGGGGGCTCCCTCCCTCCCGCCCCTCACCAATCTACTACTGTTCCAGTTGCGTGAATGACACGAACGACAAGGTAACGCGAGTCGATACATCTGAGCGCGTGGATATTTCCCCTCAGGATAGATATAACACATTCGAAATAACTTTTTTTATTTTAGTTATTATTTTAAACCTTTCCCATCGGAAGGAGAGGATCCTGGGTTAAAAGAGATAATTCTGGAGTGTTGATGAACTGCCAAAATGTCTGTTTCTTTAAAATGTATCGGATATAAGAGCATAATTAAATATATAGTTAGAATAACGTGAATGAAACATTATTTTTCGAGAGGCCGTGGTTATATTTCAGACGAGCTACAAAGAGAATTTTTTTACACAAAAAATTATTCTTAAAGTGAAAAAAAATAATCGTGTGAGTTAAATATTTATAAAACAAACTTCTTTCTCAGTCAAAAAAACGTGGGTTTTTATTTATTTTAGTGTGATAATTACAACAAACCGTTTTATCTATGGTTTTTAGGGTATAAGTTGTCACTATTGAAAAAGATTGACTCACCAATGATAGGGAGGTCAGAGTTCGAATTCCAACCGGGTGTATTGAGAGGTTTTATATTTTTCTCTTCTAAATGTGTTTTTCTGCTCTTCCTCTATAAAACAAATGCTACAACATTTATTTTAAACTCTTACCTTCCTCTCCCCTAACCTAATTGGGGTGGATATGAGAACAACCTGTACAGGTGGTAAGAAGCGGTGAGCAAAAAAACAGGCAAAATATTACAATTTAAAGAAAGTTTTTAAAATTTTAATTATGTAATCATCTAGCCTTAGAAATAACTCTTTATTAATTTAAACTTTATATAACACATTCGGCTGAGTGACAATTGTTTTGAACTAAATTCCTTTAACTTGAGTGTAAAATATTTTTAAAAAAAATTCTCTCTATGTTACAGTCGACCTTAATCTCCACGAAATCGTTTCAATGACTTGTAACTAATATCGACTGTATGAGCTGAAACTAGTCAAGTTCGTTTAACAATGTAATAAATACAGTACAATTTTCATAGCAAGAGCCTTATCCAACAGCTATAAAATCTGCTGGATCTAATTCTACGTATTACTGCATCAAGGCACGTGATCCGAAGCTATCATTTTTGATAAATAATATTAATACCTATAAACCCTAAAAATAAAACGAAATGTTATTGTTGCTAGCAGAAAAAAAATTATTTAAAAAAAAGTTGTTCCCCTAGCCAAATTCTAATAAATACAAAAATGAATTAATAACAAAGCAAACTAATTTCAACCAAACATGACATAATATGCTTTTCCTCTGTACGTATCAAATACTAAAAAACAAAAACAGAAAAAAAAAAACTTTTTTTTAATGTGTCCTTGTTAGTTCTGCTACCTTTCAAAGAGACTAATAATTGGTTGGTATTATTCCCATCGAAAGCACTATCAAACGTATTAATTTGATTTATGATTTTGTGCTACGGTACAAAAGTGTAAATCATACTTAAACCCTACACATTAATTTGCTCGTGTCCTTTTGAAAGTGATAATACGATTTAGGAATTAATTATCAATAAACATACTTAGTTTGTGTACAAATTGGTTATTAGCTAATTAAGCTTCAAAATCAATCAGGTTTATTAAACACGTACACTTATTTTACGTTAAAGTTCTTACCTTAACCGATAAAGTTATATACAGAGTGATTCACTTATTCTTTTAGTTAATTCATGATTGGAAAGTCAAGTTTTAATAATGTAAAACATACGTTGGCCCAAGAAAATTAAGAATATCTATAAAATAAAGATCCGTTCCGTTCGTGTTTCACGCTCATCTTATATTCCAAATAATAAGTGTTCAGTCCCGATTAAAACACCTGTTGTTATAATAAACGGAACCATGATGTAATCGGTCAAGGTAGTTTTCTACCTTTCATGATGGATAAAGTACGTTAGCGTGGTCCACCCGAAGTCTTGAGGTTGGGATTTTATAACCAATTAAGTATACTAGGAGAGTTTTTTTAAACTTTTTTTATGTATGGAAAGTATTGTAATCGATAACATTTTCGGCCTAAAAAATAACGGTTCTTGGCATTTTATATGTCCCCGAGCTCAACAAAGTGTTTTTATTTCAACCATACCTTATCTTCTGTATCTGGGGCTACAGACAAAACAGTTTATATAAATTTTATTTAAACTTGAAATTTTAACTCCTAGCTGGAAGGTTAAATTGTGAATTTTATTTTATATCTTAAATTAAAAGTTAATTTAGTGATTACTGATTTTTGAAAATTATTATAATGTTCTTAATAGATATCTTTGTAGATATTTACATGATAAATAATAATATAACGGGTAGCCTATAGTTATTTAAGCATAGTCTACAAATGACAGATTTTTGAAAACTCGAGATTTTTCAAAAATCCCTAGAGATTTAAATCAAAATAGGTAGGTATATAGGGAGTGCTTTACGTGATAGATAACATTATCTACGTGTTTTTTGGAAAAAGTCTGACACCTTAGCTCAGTCAGTAGCGTGTCTGTATTCTGAGTTAAGAGCCCCGGGTTCTATTCCTGGCGTAGTCGAAAAATTTAACATTGATAAAATGTTGGTTTCCCTTTTCATAGTGATGAATTAACGGTCAGGGGCTGGATGTTGTGTCTCTTATAATCAGTCAACGTTAAATATCATAAATAAAATTCTGGATAAAATTTAATCTAAGGGTAGTTGACTGATAACCAAAATATGGCTCTTAACTATAATTAACTACATGAGAATGTATATATTACTGCATCGTCTCATATCACTATACATTATTGTAGTTGCCTATCTGATATAATCCATCTTTGTATTTCTATTCGCAGAAAGACATTGACACTAAAACATACTTATATTGTTTTGATTAATTATTTATTTTATTTATTTAAGTTATTTAACGTGCACTTTTTTTTGTAACAATTTATTATATCAGTACAGGGGAATTTCTATGAGCGAGAGCGAAAGGGTCTAACAACTTCGACGGAAAAGGTATTTTCACATAGCTTCTAGTGTTCTTTTACATTCCACGGCTGGTATAGTACCAACGACTTTACTTCCCTTCCAAAGGAAGTTCTAAGGATTCTTACCACTCAAGAAAAATCAATCGACCCCGGCTGGGTGTGAACCCACGAACACCGGGTCCTGAGGCGAGTACTCTACCCCAATCGTAAGCTATACACAGTTTAATCTCATAAATTTAGATAATAAAATTACACATGGACATTTTAATCGAACCCAAAACCTTTTCCTATACCACAGAACCATCCATGTTCATCTCGTTTCCAATTCAGGATTGTTCCTCATTTATTATTTAACCCGATTAATTATTCTGTATGATTAGATTTTCATATGCGTATTGATTTGAACGAGGTAATAACCTGTATCAAATTAATATTTTGATTAATTATATTTATAAATATTATGTATACATCAAAAAAAATAACATAGCATAGATAGCAATTTTTAAATAACATAAACCATAAAAGTTATAATATGAGTCATGATGAAATTCTTATTTATTATTATGAGATAGTGAAAGTGATTTCGGTTACAGGATTATTCCAACTATATTAAATCAAACAATAATGGGGATAGTTGACGTTAAATGACAACTCATTAGAAGGTATTGTTTAAAACTTTCTAGCTATCATCCCTAGTAAAACTTTAAACGTTTTAATATATACATAGGCCTACATACATATCTAATAACGCCGTTCCCTTAAGGGGTAGGCAAGAAACTGTCCATAAAGCTAAGAAAACAAACACAAAATCTCCCTTCTATTCCATCCTCACTAACTTTCTCCACACTTCCCTATCCTTGTATACTCCTTTCGCTTCAACAACATCCATACACAGAGTCACACATTCTGTTTTATTCTTAAAACTTATGTTTCTCTTTTTCACACATTCGTCTACAACATTTAGCCACGTCTTACATTACCTAACCCTTCCCTTTGATTCACATGACCTAGCTTTTCCTTTTGATCCTCTCATTCTATCTTCATATATCTTCTTCGTCACTCGATCCACAGCTATCCCCTCAACATTCTCAAACAAACGTAACACTCGTCTTTCACATTTACTTGTTGGATTCCCTTTCAAACCGCACTACCCATTCATTACTGACCCTGTCCATACGAGTTTTTTACACATACAGTTCTGAGATTTCTTATTCCAACCGCGTTCACCTTGTTCTTATGTTTCGTTTGACAAATCCACGCTTCACATATATAAAGCAATGTTGGCGTCAACACATTTTAACGTACTGCCATATTTGCTTCTTTAAAAACTTCATTCTTTGCAATAGTCCACATATATCCAACTACTCTTAGAGATACATTAGGTAATTATATATATGTATGTATATATATATGATAGTATCGATTGAAATATAAATATTAATTATAATTTTAGTGTATTCATTTATATAATATTTTGAATTTTTATTAAATGAATCATGTTATTTTTAAATTTGGTTTTAAACACAGGAGCTATTGATGACTATTGTCCTAAATGTTTAGAGAGCTTGTTTAAATATATATTCGAAACTAAATTAAGATTAAATATTATTATTATTTTGGAGTATTAACGTGCACTTTACGAACCGACTGATTATACCAGCACATGACATACAAGCTACCTTGAAACCAGATTTTATACAACACCCAGTCCCCCGTTCCTAAACGTATAATTGGGAGAGAGGGATGCCACACTGTCAATGATAATTGTTAGACCACATTGGGAATAGGAGCGTTCTTTCAGCAAGTAAGCGCACAACTCGACTAGGGTTTCGAACTAATTGTGAATGAAATTTTTGTGATTGTATTCAGTGGCATAAAATATAAACATATACATTTATTATTTTTATATTACCCGCCTCTGTGGCGTAGTTGGCTAACGCCATAGTCGTGTTGAGCTCGACTGCTGAGGACGGGAAGATCGAGGTTAGAAACTCGGTCGGGTGAACTGGGGGTGGTTTTTCCTAAATGGTTATCCACTCTCCCTCCACGTAAATGCGGGTTCACTTCCTCTAATTCAACCTACCCAATTCCTAATCCAATAGCGTAATTAGTACTTAAAGCGTATAACCCGAACGGGTAGTAAGACGCGGTGCTATTATTATTATTATTATATTAGGTTGAATAGATTGTTATTTTGAACCAAAAGTTAAATTTGCGATTAAATATTAGATTATAAAGAAATATTATCTTTTCATTAGCGACACACTTTCAATGCGGTCCATCATATTTTACCAGAACCCTCCAAATGGCAAATATGAGAGATGGCTTGACACATTCTCGAGTACTTTGGCAAACATTAATTAGGTATGCCACGAAAGTCTTTGTTAATTAATGTTTTATTTGCATTTTGAAGGTAAACACATGTGGGTGTGTCTACTTTCATCCGTAGGGAGTGAGAAACACCGTCACTGCTTTAGTCAAAGAACCGAGAGAGGTATATGGTATGGGTGCAGTTAGTGTGCACACAGTCCATTCACCATAGGAGTGGTGGTTACTTACAGGGTGACCTGGCGGTCTAGGGGTAAGGTGTCGCACTTCTGTGCTGGGGTCTGGGGTTCAATCCTCGGTCCCAGTATAGATTTATCTGGTTGCCAAACCCTTCCTTCACCTCTGACAAGACATCTTGTGAATGTGGGGAATGCCGGGCCTCCGCCGTGGTTTGGATTCCACGTTAAACTGTAGGTCCTCCATTTCATATCACAATCACCCTACCATTACACATTAGCGTAAGTGCGTATAACCCGAATGGGTAGTAAGACGCGGTGATAATAATAATAACAATAGGGTGACCTGGCGGTCTAGGGGGTAAGGTGTCGGACTTTTGTGCTGGCGGCCGGGGTTTAATCCTCGGTCCCGGCACAGATTTATCTGATTACCAAACAATTCCTTCACCTCTGACAAGACATCTTGTGAATGTGGGGAATGCCAGGCCTCCACCGTGGTCCGTATTCCACGTTAAACTGTAGGTCCTACATTTTATCTCACAATCACCCTGCCATTACGCATTAGCGTAAGTGCGTGTAACCCGAACGGGTAGTAAGACGCGGTGCTAATAAAAATAAAAATAATAATAATAATAGTAATAAAATTTGAAGCAAGAACATTAAATCTCTCCCAAAATCCAAGCATTTTTTTTTTTTAAAGTTGGTAGAGGTGATAAACGTTTCTATCGCTAGGAATCATTACACAATTTCTTGGCGCGGCACAGCTTAGGTTTTGTAAACAACATTCAAAAGCATTACCAGCATGACGTATCATAAATCATCAACTCTTTAAGTAAAACCAGTCGGAACATTGACGGTGATGGTTTTTCATCTGAATTGTAAAGAAGCCACTGCAGTAGAAGTTCTCCCGATCACCAAGTTAGTGGAGAGTGAAGAGAACGCAATTTCAGGACAGACTTTTTGCAGGTTATTATAGCAAAACAATTTTTTAGGCAAAAAAAATAATTAAATAATGTTCTAGTAGAAACATAGTATCATTTTCGTGGTTTTAAATGAGAGACTTTTTAAATGTAGAGAAAAAGTTGTCATTAAATTTTAGGACGCCTTTGACATATATTCCAAAACTGTTGAGGTAACACTGTGATTATTATTTTCTGGTCTGGACACAAAATAAACAATTGTGAAGACTAGACACGTATTTATAGACTTAATAGAGCTCAAAAAAAGATAAAGTTATATTTTTTAAATTTAGCTTCTACTCTGGGTACTAAAAGTTATATGATGTTTGGCTGAAGTAGCTCAAAATAAAATAAAAAATGTTACTAGCCTGCAAGCGAGCTATACCAACCAAGCGCCCACCACATGTTGACGAAGATAGTGTCAACATATGTGGATAGATGGTGTCATGTGGTGAGCACAACTAGCCCTCTGGCCACCAATTTCAGTTTTCTAGACTGTAGGTGCTACTTATTTATTCAATTGTCCTCACAATGCTAAGTTTATTCTGTCTCAGACCCACAGCTTCGTAGAAAAATTCGGAAGTTCCGGTGATCAAACCAAGGAACTTTATATCTAAGACCAGGAAGACTGACTTTTAGAACAGAGGAAGTCTAGTTTATTAAATTAAATATTTGTATTTAATGTTTACACTCTTCTTATATATCACTCACTATCAGTAAAATTTATTTTTATTTAAATTGGTTGCTATTGTTATATGATACATTGAACAAAAGGAACACTTAATTCAATTAGGTTAGCGATTTGAGTTTTGTGAATTTTGCGCACTATACATGTTAGGTCGAGTCACATTTAACGTAACATAGCGGCAGCGTCATGTCGAAATATTGTTCAATATATTTTATTAGGTGACGTTCATACTGAGAGGAAAGATCACGTATTATCACCGGCAGGAACCGGTAGATAATCTCTAGTAGAAGTAAAGTAAATGTAAATTAGAATTGCTTCAGTGCACAGTAACTATTCATTCGCTGCGTGTTTTTTGAAAAAAGCCTTTAAAAATGGGGGATGAGTTTTCGATTGAACAAGTATATGCACCAATATGAAGAACTATATATGATAGCCTATTACAAACAATAAATAAAGCTATAATATCCACAAAGAAAAATTGGCAAGGAAAAAAAACTTTATTCTTCCTCTTCCAATTCCTTGTACGATCTATAATATCCACCCACATACTTTCTTATTTTAAGCAACTTTCCCACCCACTCTCTCTTCCTCACTTCTCTTAGGGTTTTTTCTGACTTCTCCAGGTAAAATTGCATCATTGCAAGTAATTTTTTTTTTAATTCTGGCATTTTTGTAAAAAGCACTTGCTTTTGTCAAAACGTTACAAATAACTGACTGACTGAAAAATAAAGAAAGAAAGAAAACATGGCACTAACATGACGATATTTACAGCTTCAATAACATTCACGAAATAATAGATTCATTCTTTAACTGATTCTTAAAGCCACTAAATATCCTACTCTTGTGGCAAAGCCCCTAACATAACGATATTTAATATTAATATTCTAGTTTGGGTACTGGTGGATCAGAGGAGTAAAATCCTTCAAGATTTTTCCTGACGGAAGAGGATAAAAGTATACCCTTAAAATTAATGATTTTTTTTTTTAAGATCCCAATATCCAGGTAGAAAAAAAAGTCTTATTTTATGACAGTGACATAAAAATGGTGAATTTTAAAAAGTTTTTTTTTTCCTCGCTAGACGAACAAGCTGTCGTCGCCAGACACTCGTAAAAAGAAGGTGTGGTTTTCATTAAAGCATACACAGGCCTATATACAGACTTATCTCAGGATGGGTTATCACAATATTTTTGAAGCATAAATGTATTTTGAGTTTAAAAAAAATATGTTTGTACCTTTGCAAGACTTATTGAAACAGTATTTTATAATTAAACCACGTATTTTATGAGCAATGTTATATTTTACACCTGAAACAGGAAATTCTCTAAAAATAATAAACAACCGTAACGAATAAGAATATACTAATATTGAATCTTATTTTTTGTTTGATATTTTAACTAATGACTTAAAATTTCAAAAGAAAACATAGATTTTTTTAATGTAACTAAATATTTTGTTTGTTAATTTCTTTTCGATATATTTTGTGCACACTATTGTTATTTTACTTAATATAAATATTTGTTGTTATGTTTTATGTTTTACTATATACTAATTAATTTAATGCGTGTAGTCTGAAAAGATATTAAATCTCGATTCTAAAACTAAAGTACAAAGAATGGAAACCATTCGTGTTATTACATGTATTATTATCAGTATACAAGTCATTAGATATATTAAAAAGCGTGGTGAATTTAATTTGTAATTTTTCATAACAAAAGAAAGGGGTAGTTTATTATGTATTGTTAAATCTCTGTAGGGTTGATTTTATCTCTAATTAACATTAACAATTTTCGAGCTACTTTTTAAATGAATAATGGCAATAAATACACTATATAACAAAGAGTAAAACTCAATATTTTTCTATTAAGACCTTTATTAAAATATTGATCAAAGACATGATTAAATATTGTAGTCAATGAAAAGGTAGTTTCTCAAAATTTCTCTGTAGATAATAATGACAACTAAATTGAAGAAAAATAAACCCCCGATCACCTCAGCAAGGATTCGAACCTTCATCAAATCGATAATACTGACGCTGAGATAAATTCTTCCAGTCCCAGTAAAATTCTACTTTCCATAGCTATGTCTTTAAACAAATACGTTTAATAATATAACCTTATTATCTTAGTTGAGAGTTGAAAAAAAATTATGACCCGATTATGTGGTCGCATGGTCTGAGGCGCTCCTCTATCAATATACTAGAGTGCTGATTATAGGGAAATCGTGGTCCGATCCCCGTCGTGTGTACTGGGGGTGGTTTTTCATAAATATTTTCCCTCTCTCTTCCTCTCCCTCTCTCTCTTTCTCTTCCTCTCTCTCTCTTTCTCTTCCTCTCTCTCTCTCCCCCTCTCCCTCTATCCCCTCCCCTCCACACATGCGGATACACTTAATTTAAATTCAACCTTACTCATCCCTTACTCCTTACATACATAAGCGTATAGCCCGAACGGGTAATAAGACGTGGAGCTGAAAATTAATGGTGTTGTAATTATTACAAAGCACACTTTTGAAATTACTTGTTTTTAATCATTTTTAGACAAACAACTAAGTTTAACTTAAGACCATTATGTGAAGTTCATATTGTCCTTAATTTTTTTCCATCATGAAATTAAGTTTTTTAACGAGAAAATTGAGGGACTAGTACAGAAACTAATGCGAATTTATTCTTTATACACTTTATCAACACAAATATATATTCAGGTGACTTAAAGTGAACAAAATCGGTTAGAATTAATTGGTTCAAAAACAGTGTGACAGCTTCCTTCTATCATAAAGGTACCTACTAATACAATATGTAGCATCAATAAGACACGTGTATTGTGTGTAGATAAACGTAAGTAAATGACAAAATAAATGGTTTAACATTAGCATTACACTGGATTAAATACCCCAGATATTATATTTAATCACAGTTCTACGCACCTAGATATTGTATTCTTAAAGTTAATTACCCCTGGTCACGGGAATCTTAACATTTTGAAATTTTTTGCTTCATATGAGGGATTAAGATCAATAAATATAAGATAACACAGCCATCTTTGACTCGTGAGGGCTTTATGCTACCAAATGTACAATAATAAATTGTATGCGTGCAAATATCAGTATGGATTAAATAGACAAGCTATTATATTTTTTAAATATTTAGACGTGACTGTAACCGTTACTAACATATATAATAGCTCGACTATTTAATCCATCGCGATATTATGTGCATTCGTACATCTATCATTGTAATAATGGCCGCATAAAACTATACCGAGTGGAAGATGGCTGCATTATCTGAGAGCTCGTGATATTAATTAATAACACGTATGTATCTGAAGATTTCCACACGTCCATAACAGACTCTACCTTAAAAATTGTGCGTGAAGAATGATCGACCCTAGGCCACAGACAAGTAAGAAACAGACTCTCAACATTACGGGGATTTCGCTGGGCTCATTTTGACAGCTTGAGTCCTTCAACACTGGGCTTCGCTAGTTTCACTGATGGGTGATGAAAGGACTAACCGCAGCGATCCTAGTGTTGTAGGACTCAAGCTGCCAAAAGGAGCGCAACCATTTTAACCTGGAGGTTGAGTGTCTGGGTATATTATTTTTCTGTACCCTAGGCATGGGACGAATCTTTGGTAGCTCAGTGGTTAGAGAATTGAAGTACTAAACTAAAGGTCCTGGGTTTTATTCCCCTGTTGCAGTGTTATTTTTAATTTAACGAGTATTAACCTAATGAATAAATCAATCTTAATTAGCCAAGTATTAGTTATATCTTGAGTGAGTGGCCTTGAATATACTGTCTTGGAAACTCTTACCAGAAACTAAGTAAAATTCCAGTTTTATTCTTCGACAAAGGTAGGTCTTAAAATCACGTAATTAGTAATCTCATGAAAGATGAATATTTCTGAAACGCTCATTAGTATGGTATTAAAAAATTGTATTAGTTTTCAATCTTCAGAAGTTTTTGCCTGTATAAAATTTAAATAAGGGGGGAATTTAATACGGAAACAAGTTTATAATTATACATGCTGGTGCACCCATTCTTCACACTGGGAATCTTTAAAGTAGCTTTGTTATTTTTAGTATATAAAATTAACAACAAGGAATGGTAACAAAATTTTAATTTATGTTTAAATATTAGTCCTCTAATGGTTTAAATTGTGATACAAAATGTTAAAGAAGTCTGACTAATACACAGTATCAAAACAGAGATATAATGTGAACGTGTTTTAAAAGCTGATGTTTCTTTTGATTATTTAGTCATAACTTCTCTCTACACAATACTTGAACTCTTGCCTGTTGGTGATAGTGAATAATAAAGAATAATGTCAAAGCATACATAATTAGTTCAGGAGTTATAATTAAATATAATTAAAACATTTTAAATATTTTTTTACAGGACTTACCCCGTTTACTTTTTCCTATTTCGTTTACCCTTCTTAATCACTTTACCCTTTTTGCCCTTTTTACACTTTTATCCTTTCTAATCCCTTTATCATTTTTAATCTTTTACCACTTTATCCTGTTAATCCCTCTAACCCAGTTTACCCTTTTAAACCCTTTTGACGATTTTAGTTATGTACATTTCATTTATTTTACCCCTTTTAGCCTTTACACAGTTTTTAATTTCATTAAATTTACTTTTTTCATTTTTACTCTTTTTGACCATTTTACCATATTTTCTTTACTGTACCTTTTTTTTACATTTTGGTCCTTTTTTTAGATAGGTTTGCAATTTTAGCCTTTTTAGTCTTATTATCATGTAAGGAGTGGCTAAATATGGTAGACGAATGTGTAAAAAAGATAAACATAAACAGTTTTAAAAATAAGAGTATGTATGACTCGGTGTAGCTGTTGAAGCAAAGGGAGTATGCAAGGATAGGGCCGTGTGGGGAGAGTTATTGAAAATGGATTAAGAACGGAGTTCTTTGAGCTATATGTACAGTTTCTTGTCTACCCCTTAAGGGATCGGGTATAGGTATATCGGGATTAGGTATATATGTATGCATTTTATGTATGTTATTTATGTTATGTTATGTATGGTTATGTATGGTTATGTATATGTATGGTTATGTATGGTTATGTATGTATAATCTTAATATACATTTGGATTAGACTTACATTTAGACTTTTTACTAATTTTGGCCGTTTTGCCTTTATTGTTTAGACCTTTTAAAATAAATACCCGGCTAAGCCCCAACAAAAAAGATGTAAGAGATGAAAAAGTTTCAAAAAGGGCATTAAGTGTAAACAGAGTAAAAAAGTACAAATATAAACAAACATTTTTGAAAAACAAAGGGTAAAAGGGGTTATTAAATTGGTTAAAAAATGTAAAATAAATTAAAAATGTCAAAATAGTAAAAATTAAATAATTCCAGCTTTGAGGTCCACATGCTTAAGTCAAGAGGCATTTAATTTCAGACATCTAGGTGAGTTAAATATCGCGTATGGCGATATGGCAGACAAACTCTTCATTTTATTAATATAAAATAGGATAAGATAATATCCATCCCCCTTCCCCCTTCCTATGGCCCAATTTAAAAAAATGTCAAGCCTATGTTGGTTATTTAGGGTAGCCCCTTAACATACCTGTTAATTTTAAGTTTTATATCATACTTTACTTTGTTTTTTCTGTTAGTTTTAAACACCCTCCTCATTTCACCAACTCCAAGTTTAAAATCTCAAATTTTAAGAGCACCTTGATTATTTGTAATGGAACAACTGTCTGCTTGCCAAACTTAAATTATCTATTTTCCCTAATAGAATGTTTCTATAATTAGATCCCTTAATACCTTCAAATTCCCGGTGAATAATTTTGAAACTTCCCATTTTAAGATTTTTCTGGTTATATTTCATTTATCTAGTCCATCTAAAAGTGGTTAATCTTTTTTTCTGCATGCACACACGCACACACATAGTCACACACACTCTCTGCTTTTATAGAAAGTGTGTGTGTGTGTCCAGAAAAAAGATGAACCAATTAGAGATGGACTAGATAAATGAAATATAACCAGAGAGATTTTAAAGCCATGCATTGTGGTAATAGAAGAGGATTAGTAATAAAAAAAAGGATCGTTAATAAAAAATTACATAACGCAGGCAGCTATATCAAGTAAAAATGAAACCCAATACAGAAACTGTTTCTTTTTTAATAAAAATATACAAGTATGATATGTATTAAAATAAAATGTCAGAGGATATCGAATACAAACTATTAAAAAAAAAAGCATGCATAGCCAAATATTAAAACATATATATATATATATATAGAAATTATATATATATATTTTAAACGCATGTATATAACTATAATTTTTATTTATATATATATATATATATGTGTATATATACACATATATATATATACATATACTCCGACGTTCCTTACTCCAGTTGATACTAAGACGAGATTCTCTCTTATTATCTGTCATTTAAGGCTATTTAATCATCGCTTAAAGAATACATAAAATTAAGTTTTATTATTGCTTCAAAAGGCCATCCTATTCCTGCTTCAGATTGACCAACCCTACTAATTTAATATCCGTCTATGATGAAATCTAAAATGTTGACCATAATGTTTAACCTGATGCGACATTCTATTGTGAGGTCATTACATGGGCGAACTACCGTTTAAAGCATCGTGTACGTTCCCTGTCCCCTTCCCCTCTCTCTCTTTACATTATTCCTCCCCTCACACCCCTCCTCCCCCTCTTTCCTGACACGGTCCATTCTGTGTTTCATATTACATTTCATCCTATTTCCCATCTCCCGTGTTGTAAACCATGATAACAATGGAGTCGTCAGCTATTATCGAATGTTTGTATCAGTTTAGGTTGAATATTATGTAAACGAGCAGTGATCTCCCTTGAATATTGTTTATTAAGGTTGATTGACAGATATAATTTTACTACACAAATTTAATTGTATATTTTATGGACTATAAATAGTGATTCAATAATTTAAAATCATTAAAGTTAGCGGGTTGTAAAGTTCGGATAAAGTAATTAACGAATGGGGCTGATATTTAGTAACTTATACATCTACATTCATATGAGCTGTAAGAAACGAAATATTTATTATTATTATAATAAATATATAAATATTTTATAAATATTTAATTGTGTCCTCCTCATATGCTTGTCTAATTATGCTGATTCTAGCACTATAAATTAATAAGTCATTTATGGTGTGGTGTAGAAATTATCACTTTAACTTAATAATGTTACATTTAAAGCATAAAATAACAAGTTTGACCCCTTCGTGAAATTTAATGATTTGAAATAATTGATTCACTATTCATAGCATATAATAAATTGAGTTGTTGAAGTTGTGCAATTAATTTTATTGTAGAATTAGCTTAAATACCTCTTTATGCAAGACCAGTTAATTATGTTTCAATTTATTTCTGTTTTCCACTTTTAGGTCAATTTAAAAAATATATATCTACCTTAATTTGTTCTGATTAAGAGTCGTTTGGAGGCTAAATTAATGGGAAATGTTTAATTAACATAAAAATAAACATCTATTTACAGTTTATTTAGAGGTTTAACAATACCATGAAATAATAAACAAATGTATTGAGTTCTTAATGAGTTCATTTTTATTATACCATACAAAATTTTTGTTTACATATTTTTATCAATAAGATGTAACTAAAGTTTATTTAGATTTAATAAGTTTAATGATTTATAACGTGCACCTTAAATACTTTTTGAAATAAATGTGTTGCTATATTCTAATTTTTTTTTAACTGTTTTAATTTTCACGCTTCTAACTAAATGGGCTTATTTAGTATACAACAATATTTTTATATTTTTAATCCCTTAAAATATTTCTCCATGGCCGAGGAAGCTTTCAACAAGAAGAAATTAATACTTATCAGAAATTTGAGTTTGGAACTGAGGAATAAACTGATGAAATGCTACAGTTGGAGCATCGCGGTGTATGGAGCAGAAATTTTGAATCTTAGAAAGATATAAAATATACTTGGAGAGCCTTGAAATTTGGTGCTGGAGAAGATTTGAGAAGATCAGGTGTACAGACATGCTGACAAACGAATAACTCCTAAGAAGAGCGGGTTAGAAGAGAACCATTTTGGAGGTGATTCTTCGGTACAAAGCAAATTGGATTAGGCACATCCTTAGGCGGAACTGTCTTCTGCACAACGTCATATAAGGAAAGTTTGAGCTTAATAGGAGCTTAGGAAAGAGGATTTAAATATTATATGACTTGAAGAAAAGGAAAATATTCTGGTAGATCAGGGAGGAGGGAGAGGACAGGATGCATTGGCATTGACAAAAGGACTGGACCTGTTGAAAGACAGAACACATATATTACATATATATAATTGAACTTTTAAATTTGGTGGATTGGGGTTTTAGTTTATCTGTACCAGTAAGTGATAAATATAGCCCAAATTGTATTATTTATTTCGATCTCCAAGCTTGATGAGGGCGTATCAATTTATGTTGATGTATGGACAAACCTGACGTTCAAAATCTTTATACAAGTGGTCATGAGGATGCATTATTAGCATCTACATTCAGGCCCACCAACCACAGAAAAGACAAAATCTGTAAATTATTTCAACAGTTTTACCAGACACTGTAAAACACGAAAGGATAGTAAGGTGCTGCGAAAATTAAATATATATATACAAAATTTAAAACAATTAAACATATTAACTTTTTTATGAAAACCTGAATATAAGAGGCCTATTTACCATTTCTGTGACTTTCAATCAAATGATTACAAAATTTAATAAATATTATTCACTTGTTTGTATAATTTATTTAACAAAAATATTTTTTTTAAATGCCTTGAGAATTTTTTATGGTTTAATTTACTTGTAACACATAACATTGTCTAGGCACAATTATATCCTAGTGACTTTAGTTACAGATGTCTTACATTTGTCACTAAATATATAAGGTTCATTTTATTACTAGAATAATAAAATTCCTGGTGCCATTGTTGCTTGAGTTGTATTGGGTGATCTCTCTCATAATTTAATTTCGTTTGTAAGACGTATGATAATATAACCTTTATTATTGTCTATAGTTGCCCCGATATATCTTTGGTTAAGATATAGCTTTAATAGAGATTCACTTAACTTTTAAGTCAAAACTATACGCGTAATTACACTTATTGAATAGGGAGCAATAAGGTATAGCTTATCACCATCAACCCGCATTTTCATGGAGGGAGAGTGGGAAATAATTAAGAAAAATCACCTCACTGCACCCTGCCTGTAATCTAACATCTATCTCTGTCATCTATAGCCATAACAGACGAGACTGACTCCTTAGTCAGTACAGCAGCCGATGGTGTGTAGGCTTAGCTAAAAACTTCAGACAACCTTATTTTAAGATTTTAAATTGGTTATGGATTAAAGATTAGTTTGCCAGGAGCTCAGTATAAATATACTTAATAGATTTGCAAACATTACAGTTCCAAATTTGATTAAAATGAACACATTTAATTTGATATAAAAACAATTACTGATTGACTCTTGCACACATAAATATAATTAAATAAAATGTATTGGTGTTGCTAAATTAACTAAACGGATGCAATTTTGGGTAAAAAGGACACACCCCGCCCTTCCCCCCAACACCCTTTTCCCGTTACAAAACATTGTGAACAGCACGAATTGAAATGGGTAACTCGGCAGTTTTTCACGTTCAACCGTAGTTCTCGTCATCCAATCAGAGTAATTGTTGGGAGAAAAATCTTTTGTGTAGTCACCGGCTGCATTCGACTGGAGGATTAAACTCAAAGTGATCTGTTTTTCGATTAAACCACTTTGTTAATTTGTTGGAACGCTTTTATTAATTGATGAGTAAAATAACATTTGTGTAGTGGAGTCAAGGTGTATTTTCTAGAATTTGATATTGCTAAAGTAAAATTAGCTTTAACAAAATATACGACGTGTACGTTAGCACACAATACTTGGCACAAAGACTAATATCATCAAGTTATTAGATTATTATTTAGTATCAATTTTGGATGGAAGTGAATTAAAGTGGGATAGAAGGGGTCTTGAGAAAAGGCCGGTGTTTTTTTTGCAAAACATATTTTGGCTAAAATGAATAAAATATTGCTCCAGTACAAACATAGTTTAATTGTATTCACATGTTGATATCAACATTTCCTGGATATCCATAATGATAAAAGTGGCATTAGAAGAGAAATGTTCTAAATGTAGACAATAAGTTGTAACTTATATGTTTGCACTGGGGAAATATTTGATTTATTTTAGCAAAAAAGTGTTGCCATAAAAAAACTCCAAAAAACACTCGCTTTTTCTCGCATACCCTTTCATCCCACTTCAAAGAGAGATGAAAGAGAAATTATTATCAAAATAATTCATTTGTGCAGTTTTGATTACGTATGCATGATATGCAGCTGTAAATGTTGATAGAAACTATCTAGCTATAAAATATTAATAGTATAATAAAATTGTATCAACGTTGACTACAAAAAATAGATATACGTTTGTAAAGTTTAAATCTTTATTCCTATCAGAATAATTCTAATATACTTCGTGAGATTGGTGCTCAAAGCTAGACAGGGTGTGCTGCCGGTACATTTATTATAAATTCAACTTTACCTCTCCTATCCTAAAAGTATACATATGTGGATAACCTAAACGGGTAAAAACACGTGGTGCACAAAAAAACTAGTAAACGCAACTAATTTTGGGGTGTGGGGAAGGAGGGATACTATAATATGTATATCCTAGATCTTTACTGTCCTGCCAATGACGAATGTTGTCCCCAAGGGGAGCTATGAGTATAAACTAGAGGTATAATTATGAAAGCTGGTCGATATTAATTAATTAGTTAATCAATTAGCTAAATTATAGCAAAGAACATACACTAACAGACGTGACCACCATATGTATCTATTTCATGGAAAAAGGATCTCATCAACATTTAATCTGAAGTCTAACTTCTATATTACTTACATAATCCATGACATCAAGAGCTCTGAAGCTAATTGCCGCACTTACTAAAGTACGCCACCTAGCCATATCTTGTTCCTGTTCTATCCAGTCCACCTCATTAGACTCTTTATCCTTCAGATATAATCTAACACTATTCTTCTCATTGGGTTTTACCATTCAGTACCCTTAACAAGGTTCTCCCATTCACGCTGCATGTCTTTCCCACCGTAATCTATGAGACTCGATTATACTAACAATGTTTTGTGATGAGTGAAGGTTATGTAACTCATCAATATGCAACCTCTTCCATTCCCCGTATAATATAAGATAATTATGTTTCATGACTAAAGCTTGATTCACACGTTTGACGAAAATACAAAGCGGAATATGCTTGAGATTTGCAGAAATTCACATGACTGCAGAAATGTACGTTTACCCATGATGTCTTGCGTTGTAAACTAAGAAATAGCTGATCATTAACATATTTTCTAGTGGATAAATAAATATTTAATATCAATGAAAATATGGATTATACTAATTTATGGTGTTGTGTATTAAATAAATCAAAACGGAAAAAGAACGGGACACATATGTTTTGGATAACGAATTATTTCAAATATCCTCACAACAGTAAACGCGGAAATCTGCTTGGATCTTTGTAAATGTACACTTAATGATTCGGCTGGCTTTGAAATTAGGTTCGGTCTCTCAAGCATATGCTGTTGCGCAGTAAAGAGAGAACTGACATTGGTCCAAGACCGAAACCGAAAGGACAACGCCGATGAGTTTGAATGGCTCAGCGCTTGTTTTGTGACGATGTTTTTTCTCTGCTCACGATTTCCGGCCAACTTGTGAAGCCACTAAGATTGTTAGTTACCTAGTATTCCGAGGCTAATGTTATTAAAACCTGAGGATTCGAATTCGAGTAACAAAATTTCAAGTAGAACAATACCAAGAAAAATAATAAAGGTTGTCAGTAATTTATATCCTCTACTAACTTAAGAAAGTTTGTTTGTTTTTGCAATTTATGGAAAAAAAAAGGGATTATAAGCTTGTGGTTAAGAAAATCTAGTTTAATCTAGAGCCGCACGCCTAGTACTTAAAAATCAATTGTTTTATTTGCATACCTGTTCGGGATATCCTTTAGTCATTCACACTGAGGTAAGTATGAGGAAGGTACAATTTTATGGGTAAATGTACCGGAATTTTTGGGGGAGATAAAGTAAAAAAAAAACACTATGGAAAAAAAAATATTTTTATATCTAGTCGTGACTCGAACTACAATTAGAACTCCAATTAGAACTCCAGCTCGAACTCAGGAAAGCCAGAACAAACAAGTTTGATGCCTTAGCTTACGTGACGATGGTAAAATAAAAAAAAGCATATATATATATATATTGGTTAACACACTTTTGAAATCAAACCAGTGTCTTTTAGACTTGAGGAAAACTCTAGTGACTTGACTTAGATAGGCTTTTGAGTTAGAATAGCTAATAGTAATAAAAAACTATATATATAACCCATTTCAGTGAACGATTGGTTTAAGACGTCACTCTCATGTTTGGTGGGAATATCGGGGTATGAATCCCGGTTGGGTCTAGTAAAGGTAGTTTTTCCTGATTGGTTTCCCACTCTACTTACATTCAAATGTGGCTAGATTAACTCTAAAATTCTTCCTTCCTCATTCCTGCCCCATTGGAGTACTATACAATATGTGTAAAACCTAAATGGGTAGTAAAATGCTGGGATAAACAAGTTAAAAAAATATCATCTGCTTAACAATCCTATTACGTCGATGCAATCCAGAATTTATTTGTAAACATCTTACTCGGAGAGCTAAATCTCCGGGACACATAGATAACCTACACATTCAAAATCAGCTTTAGAATTCATCCCCCTTCATCCCCCTCATCTCCCCTTCTCTTTTTTTTTCTTTCTTCCTATTTCAAAAGTTTAAATTGCTGTCCAAGCAACGTGAGTGGTGCGAGTCGCCACCCCGAGATTGGAAGAGGACCAAATGTTTTCGATGTCCTTGATATATCTTGCTATCCCTCCATTTCCCCTTTTTGCTTCTATTGTCTCGGGACGGCTGGCACGTGTGAGGGAACGACGCATACTTTTTTCCCCCCACGGTGGAGAGATTTAAAAGTACTCTCTAGAGACACAGCTTCGATGTTCAAATTTGAATATACTTCATGGATTTTAGAGGCCTATTTCTTTTTCTTTTTTTTTCACACCGCATTTTACTACCTGTTAGGTTATCTATAATAATAAAGTCAGTGTTTGTCTGTGTGTGTATGTTTGTTTGTGTGCGATGCCCAGCCAAATCTATGGCACGCAGAGATCTTAGATTCTAAACATAGTTGGACGGAATGCACCTCGAAGCCGGATTTTTAAATTTTTAATTAGGTTATTTTTAGAATTTTTTTAATAAAATATGGAGGGAGGGGTTTATATAATTCTTATACCACAGTGTGTCAAGGGCAACGCCATGTGGGCTTGCTAGTTCGCATATAAGATTATAACAAATAATCTATTAGCCTAGGGATCAGAAATGGAGCATTTTATAAGTAATCTACCCGCATTTGCGTGAAAGTAGAGTGGAAAACCATTTAGGGGAAACCACCCTCCATAAACCCGACCAATTATGAAATTCTGATCTCCCTGCCTTCGACAGTCTAGTCTCTATTGTGAGAGTGACGCCTTAAACCTTTCGACCATTGTAGTGGGTTCGTATTTGTTTTGATTGCGTAAATACCCGCTTCGGTGGCCGCATTGTCTCAGGCGTTGCTAATCTTGCAATATACTAGACTGCCGATGACGGAAAGATCGTGGTTTGGTCTTGGTCGGGTGGTTTTTCCTAAATGGTTTCTTACTCTCTATCCACGCAAATACGAAGACACATCATTTAAAAATTCAACCATCCTCATCCTTAACCCGTTAACGTAATTTGTATATTAATGTATAACTATAACGGATAGTAAGACTTGGTGTAAAAATATAAGTCGTCACTTATTTAAGGCGCATCACATAAACATGTAATTAAATAATAACACAGATTTTAGTTAATGTAGCCTAGAACCACCAATGCCAATGTAAGCTGTGATAGTTTAAACTGCATATATTTATTACGTATTGATGTAATATATTACAGTACAGTTTAAAAAAAAATCTCTGCTTATCCTGGCAACACACCATGACACGCATTTTATAGAACATCACAACGAACTCTAAACATGATTAGTAATATATGAGCATTAGGACGAAACTATAGCTTTAAGCTCCTCTTGGAATATAGCCCAAAATACCTCATCAACCCTCAATAGGCCTTCAGCTTCTGAGAGATCCACTCCAGTGGCCGATTGGTCTGAGCCTAAGGGTTCGGGGAACTTTTTTACTCTCCCAAAATATATTTATTAACGCCGACGTTACCCCCTTGGTTTGAAAGGGAGAAAATCATAGAATAGATTATTCAAATTCAAAAGGTTTATTGAATCTATTTATTTCCATATGGAGAATACAATTAAAAGTATAAAAAGTATGAAATAAATTAATATCCTAATTATGAAACAATATTTTTTTTTTAACTTTACACTTCAGATTTTTGAGAAATGGTGTTGTTTCATTATCGATACACTAACATAAAAATTGGGGCATTTTGATTTCAGAGCAATTCGAATACTCTCTTTGGGGTCCAAAAGATTTCTCTGCTTTATTTTTATATTCATTAGAGTGGAAAATCTTTGTTCGCAAAGGTAGGTTGTTGCAAAAGGCAGCAACTTTTTGACTGCTTCCTCATGTGCAATTTTGAAAGCCTTTGCAGCTGTTAACATAAAAAAATATGACATTTTCTTTGTTTTCAAATTCAATACGGTCCTTATTATTGGATCAAAGTTCAAGAAGTGCCTCTATCAACCCTTGAGTCTCTTATAGTACATCAGAAAGATCACATTTAAAGAGCTCTACAACCCAACTGACAGTATGTGAATCAAGATCTGGAAAGTAAACAGAGAACCACTCTTTGAGTTTGGTAAGATACCTTATAACTGTATCCTTGATGTCGTCAAAAGTAGTATTTTCACAATCCTCCAAAAACAAGGCTAGCTTTGAAAAGGGAGCTATATTGTTTTGTTCTGCTTTCTGTCTCCAATGTAAAAACTTTGATACAAACGCTGAATTTTTTTATTTGGCTGAAATTTTATGTGTGTATTTTCCTTGAAGTTATTTGTTCAATGCACTAATATATTACAAAATCTCAGCTAAATATTAGAGTCCAACATAGGGTGACGTCCCCTAAACATTTATTTGGCCAGGTACAGTGTCGCCAGGAATTATTTTTTTTGTCATAACAAGGAACGAGCTTTTTATACAATTATATTTATGTCTATAGAGTCCTTATTACCCAGAATAATTTCATTTCTACCCCATTTGGGATAATCTACCCCGGCTCGCTGAGCCCTGCTCTAAGAGCTCATACTAAACTGGACTGATGATGACGGGAAAATTGGTGTTCGAAACTTCCCAGCCAAATACGGATATATTACCTCTTAAATGCTTCTTTGCTCATCCCTATCCCATAAGAGTAATTATCATATATGCGTATAACCTCAACAGGTAGTAAAATGTGGTAATAAAAAAAAAGAATCTGCTTGGACGCTTTTTAGCAGTATGTTGGTGGTTCCTCCAATTTTATTGTAAACTTGTGTAGCTTAACATAGAACAACCCACTTTCAACTCGATGCACGCAACCTTAGTATTAAGAATTTTACCACTAGCGTAAAAGGATAAACCCATATATCAAAGGAAAGCATCATAAAAATGTTAAGCTTCTCTCATCAACCTTCTTAAGTAACTATCGTCCTTTCGGGATACACTCAAAAATAATAATTAATAAATAACCAAGCTGTCGAAGCTGTGTAACACTTAATATCTATAAAAAGTTAATTTGTAACGTAAAGGGTGTGTATACCCAAACAGTTGATTATGTTTTTACTATTGGAGATTATTCCAAAGGACTCCAAAATCTTGGTATCCTGAGATTCTTAAACCCCCTACTTATATTATTATTGTATTAGTTTATTTAAAATCAAGGATATCTATCATTGGCTAAGTAATGAGTATGCATGAGTAATTTCCGAAGAAAGCGCACCCGCATTTGCGTGAATAGAGTATAGAGAAACTCACAGTGATAAATCATATATGAATAATTCCATCAATTCCCCCGTCTTGGCCAAGATTCGAATCTATACCTTTCCATCACCAATAAATCACTCCGTTGTGCGCCTAGACTTCTTATATTATGTTATCACCAGTGCAGTCTAAGAGTGTACTTATAGAAATATGAATATAGAAATCTTAGTGAATAATTTAATGTATTTCTTTAAAAATACCAAATTATTTTAATGTTAAATTAATAACGAGATTAATTATTATTAAAGAATATACTTTCTTTGTATTTATGCCTGATTTTTTCTAATCATTATTTAAAAAAAAAGTTGAAAGAGAGCTATAGCTGTTATGAAGAGTAGACACAATCCATTATTTAGGTACAAAAGGAAATCATTAGGATATATTTTACTCTAGCGAGTCTGGTAAAATAATCCTTTACCAAAAAATAAAATCCTAGTAGCTCACTGCACAAGCTTAATATATATTTTCCCCTTCTTTGCAAAATATGAAATGATTAATGAGAAAAAAAATCATCAAAACCAAAGAACACATTCTCTTTGAACTAGTAAATTTTTTTAAAGTAATTTGATTAGAGGATTATGAAACTTTTTTTACCGGTTTTTCACCTAAGTAAGGCTATAAATTACTAGTATAGACAGTAAACGTTTGTGGTCTCCAAACCGTTTCTAGCTTATCTGATTTAGTGCCGACACATGAGTAGTTTGAGCCACAAAAATTCAATGGTTTCAACAGTATCATAGGCTTAGTTTAAAATAATAGAACCTGCTTCGGTGGACGCATGGTATAAGGCGTCACTCTCGTGTTAGACTACACCAGGTGTTCCCTAACTACGGCCAGTCAGCCAGATTCGGGTGGCCCGTGGAGTGAGCTTATCTGGCCTACGGACGTTTTGACATTCTTTTAAAGTGAATAAAAAATTTAATTATTGATACCAAAATGATAGCGCTCATGCATTTAGTAAACAAAATACATACATATATACTTATATACATAGATACATAGATACATACATACATACATACATACATACATACATACATACATACTAAAGCTTACTTTATACCACTCTGTATTTAACTTAGAAACCACACTTAGAAAAGTATTAACTTAATAAAATGTATAAAGTATAATAAACATATTATATAGTAACAAAAGTTATACAAATTATAAAGTTATTAAAATTTTATAAAAGTATGAAAACTCTCTTGGTTCAAAGTAGAAGATTGTTCATTCATTCTCAAACACACACACACGCCAGTACACAATAAATAAATAGATTTTTAGTACTATATCAAGCACTATACTAACTACATAAGACTCAGTAAGTTTATAGTTTGAAAGAAAAATCTAATCTCTGGTTTCCTTCCAAAATGAATTTTCCCTTTACTAGTTATTTAAGTCCGCTCGGTATCTCACGAATCATCGACTGTTCAAGATACAACATGGACAAAGAACATTACCTCTCCTAGCCCATGGTGCTTCTTAAGTAGGATTTGGTTAATTTTAGAGTTGAAAAACACCACCTCCTTTTCGTAGTATTTATAGAAATAATTACAAGAAATTTTAATGCGTTTGTGATTTCTTTAAATGTAACGTCCAATCCAAAATTATAAAATTTTAGGTTTTCTATCAACAAGCCATATTATGTTGTTAGTTATAACCTCAAATAAAAAACTTTAAGATCCGACATAAAATAATGTTTTGTCAGTTGTTAGGAAAACACTCAAAACCGGTTGAAATCATCCACCGAAAGACCATTTTCTGTACGTCCATTAAGGTGTTTCGACTGAAATATCTTTACTCCACACAGTTGTTTTTTTGAGTACAAGGCGATCGTTTATTTGAAATACAATTGTATCACCAACCTTCTTTGCCAAGAAATTTAAATCCTTATCACTAGGCCATCGCAATTATTTTTTTCCAGGCGTAGGTCTTTCTTCGAGCATCTCAATTATTTCCTCTTGTCTATCTAATACAGAGGGTAGCTTATTTTTAATTTGATTGTGACTTTTCCAAAGTCATCAATAACAGCATGAATTCTCACTGGATCAGTTTTCAGAACGTGTAACTGATTAAATGAAAATTTGGCAAAAAAAAGTTTCATTTTCCAGAAAGAACAAACCCAGCAGCCAGGGTTAACGTTTCTGAGTTATATATTTCCGTTCACCTATCTGTGTACTTTCAAAACATTCCAGAATATCGTCTTTGCAAGTGAACAATTTTTGTATTATCCTGGATTTAAAATTCAATCCAGTTTGAGGGTAGTTTTTTAAATCACAAAGATGATTTAAACCACTTTCCTATCTGTAGAATGGGCGAAAATACAGTAATCCCATTCAAATTGGCAAAAAAATAAAAATTATAACACTTGTCAAAAAAGAAGCAGATTATTCGAACTGTTAATCTAATCACTGGACGTAACAATAAATATAATGGTCATTTTTATATTTCTCTTTGATTCTAACACACTTCCCTGACATCCGAGCATAACAGCAACTTCATCGCATTTCTGAGCGATTAGTTTTGTCGACTACATGTAGTATGGTTTCTCCCTAGCAGAGTCCATAGGACTCGGTAGACGACCGCTTGGATAACATCAGTGACGCCAGGTTGCAATGGAAACCACCCTATGGTGAATTCAAAGGATAAGAGGTGCGACCGCCCACCCCACGGCTAAAGAGTGACTGCAAGCACATGTTCGTAATTGTACTTGTCTCGCGTTTATGTGATTATATTCTCACTAATTTCTTCAATAAAATGGGGAATTTAAACAACGTTTTTAAAAAAATATCTTATGCTTTAATCATGTGATGCATACCAATTTCTACATATTTTATCATTTCAAAATATGTTTTATATATTCTTTTGCAAAATGGCTGTACCACAGAGCTATCTCTCACCAGCCACCACCGCTTATATAAAAAGTACTTCGTTTTTCGATCCAGCCCCCCACCCCCTAGCAAATTTCAATATTCTAATGTGATAATCGACTCAATAAGTTTTAGAAACCTTGGACTAGATAGACTGCCGATGACAGGAATATTGGAGTTCAAATCCCTGTCAGGTCTACTGAGGGTGGTTTTTCCCTTTACCTTCCACGCAAATGCGAGTAACTTAGCTCTAAAATGCTTCCTTTTTTGTCCCGAGCCCATTAGAGTAATTTATTAAATATTCGTAAAGCTGTAACAAGTAGTAAGAACCTGAGATTAAATAATAATAAAAATATCAAAGTAATTGGCCGTAAAAGCGACGCCGAATGTCATGTAACTATGAAAAAGAATTTGTGAGCCCCTCTGCCTTTTTTTTTTGTGTGTATTCTTAGTATTAGATAGAATACTGATGCTATTTATTTATAAATAATTATTAGCTTGTTTAATTTAAATATAATAATATTTAGCACCGCATCTTACTACCCATTTGGGTTATACGCTTTAAGTACTAATTACGCTAATGTATTAGGAATTGGAAAGGTTGAATTAGAGGAAGTGAACCCACATTTGCGTGGAGGGAAAGCGTAAAACCATTTAAGAACCCTTCCCCCCCCCATGATCTTCCCGTCCTCAGCAGTCGAGCAGCTCCACACGACTAGCGCATTAGCCAACTACGCCACCAAGGCGGGCTTTATTTTAAATAATTTTGTTTTTAAACATTAGAACAAATATTGCATTTGTTTGGAATCACCCATGTGACATTTGTGCCCTAGGTGACTGCCCTGATTGTGACCGTTATTAGTTGATTTTATAACCATTTCATTTTATTACCGGCTAATTGTAATTATAATCAACATAACCTTTGCTGTTCTAGTGTTATTTCCTAAGTTGAACTCTGAACTAATATCTTAATAGACAAACGTGATACTAACTCATCAAAGGAGTTTTACAAGACTTTTAAAAATGGACCATTGAAATAACCACAAATAATGTTGTTGAGAATTTCCTCTCCGACTTGAGTTCCTTATTTTGAGCCTGGAGGCTGTTACAGGAATTTTCACCTCTCATAATGCATGGGGAAAGCTTTTTCAACAAAATTATTTACATCCTTTCACCAAAAGATCACTGGTGTTCCTCCACATCCACAAAGACCACTACCCATTATCACCTATATGTACAGTAAGCCCACGGCTTCTTTGGTGCTGACTGACAGCTCACAGCTGACTTCTGACAGTCAACATTTAGGTATATACAATAAATCTTGACTGTCAGTAGTGACAGCCGCTAAACACGTGTTTTTGCAGATCATAGGGTTCGGCGTAGGGATACATAATTTGGTCTAGTAACTTTTCAAAGCTTTCAGTCAGCACCAAAGAAGCCATGGGGCTACTGTAAGTATACTTATCTTCTTCTCAAGTCAAAAACATGAAGGTTGGTTTTGATGTGATTTCTATGCATTCTGCGCTGAGCATTGACTCAGCTCTTCTGTCCGGCTAGTGCTCTTTGTACCATCTGGTGGAAATACCATGTAGCAAGGAGGTTGGTACTTCTTTGCCTTCTACACTAAGTCTATATGAACGTACGTGAAGGGGAATACCAAATTTTACTAATAATAGTATTTTCAGATAACTTACAGCTTTTATTTGTTTTAATGGACATGGGTAAGGCCTAATGACGACTTTACTTCCACCCCGAAGGAAGATGTGCTACGGATTTTTATCACTCAAGAAAAATCCGCCGACCTCGGCTGGGATTGAAACCACGAACATCGGGTGATGAGATCTATATATATATATATATAAATTACCAGTAGTGGGAGAGATTTGGTGTGTTGCCAGCGTAAGCAAATTTAGTTTAAACTGTATTTGTGAATAATTTTCTAATTACTTGATAGAACACTCATCGATCAGTTGGCATGTTGAGCATAGCCTGAGTATGATTGGCCAAATTGGGACAGAGTAAGAGAGGCCTTATCACAGATAGGCCCTACAATTCAAACAAACTCTGCTTACCCTGGTAACACGAGACGACACAACACTCAGAATTAGTCACCCTAGTGTAGTAGAAATGCAAAAGGTAGAATTTAGATTAAATTTGACAAATTATTCTTGGAGGCAGAGTAAGAATTTTTTTTTTTTTTTAGATAAAAACCTCTAATATATTCGGCCGGGATTTAAACACCGACCTTCCGTCACCGCTTAACTGGAATAAATAAACTTTGCATTTAGATCCTCTGCCCAATGACAAGGGTATTTTCTTGTTAAAACCGGCTTAGCCCTGGATCCTTAATACTAAATACTTTCACCCTTTGCATTGAACATCTTGATAAAAATAAATGTACTATCCTATTTCTCGAGCAAATTATTATGTTAACCTAAACAATAAATTGGATAAATATTACATAAAAATATATGTAGTCTTGTAAAATTTCACACATTTTCACGATGAACTAACCAATCAAGTACTCACACAGATAGTCACGCGTTTTAATACATCAGTCTCACTATACACTTTATTTACGTAGATGTGGATATCGAGGTTCGAATCTTGCCCGTCTGCATTGAGACGGTTTTCCTTTTGCAAACTGTCACGGTGGTTTTACTCTCCTCCTTCCACACCAATGCTAGGGTTTCCTCCAAGACCATCCTCCTTATCCTTACCCCTTAGATTAAGCCGTTGGTAACTATTGTGATGAAAGTATTAATTAAATAATTAATATGCAAAAGAAAAAATTTGAATGGACAAAGTAAAAGAGTTTACCGTTGTTTTTGTTGGGAATGGTATCGTGTGGAGACCTACAGATCGTAGTTATTATCTTTGGGGTGGATATAGATCTGGTAATCGTATACGCAGCCTTACGAACAGCGGAGGAACACTAAATCCAGGAAAACCTTGATTGATGTAGATTATTTGTCAGTAAACCTTCTTCTTGAAAGAGATTCCTCTTGAAAAAAAAGGGGGTGAAGGGATTTTCGCACCAAAAGACGTTCGGCAAAAGTATGGGGATCGAACTAAAAACAAAAAGAAAAGAGATGAAAAAAAAACAGAAGATGTGATAAGACAAGCGGAACCAGAGTAAGGTGGGAAACTCGTAAAAATACCTTGTAGCCGACAAGATCGCTAGGGGAGAGATGGGGAGTAGGAGGGGCAAGGCAAGAGAGGGCCCAGCGGGTAGCTATTTCGGGTCATGATGGGGGGGTCAAGATGACGCAGTGCCCGAGGTCAACATGCTTTGGGTTCCTATCTCTTAATGTCTTTAAAGAAATTTAGAAGAAGCTGACTATACTATTTAAAAGTTAAAACTCCTAACAGGAATTGTCTATAAAGTTTTCAGCATAAAAATATGTAAGTATTTATTTATTATATTTTAGAGTCTGAAACCTCATTCACAACAAGGTTTTAAAACAGTGTGTTATTTTATATCTTGGGGATCTGAGCCAATATAATATTAAAGAGGATTTTGGTTATAGTTTCAAAGATGCTCAAGGGGTTTTTCACTAATAATTATTATAATTGTTTCAACAACTCGTAAATATCAAAGAAATTTGTATAAGGTTGTGAAAACACAGTTAGTTGAATAATAATCAATAAAAGTATAATAAAATCCCAAATCTATAGTATATGAGTAAATGCTTTTTAAGAGATTGATATGATAGGTTTATTGTAAAAACAAATCTTTAGTATTAGTAATTTGAATTTTTTGAGATTTTCACAAGAGTCTTTAAGAGGTGTTTTTTAAAGTTACTATTCAACTATAAATAAAGGGTTGTTTACTTGATTTTTTTAATCTGTACACTGTTTAGCTTTAAATATAAAATGGAAACTCTCATTTTACCAAGAAAATTATTTTGAGGGTATTTCACACAAGCGGAAATTTCCAACTTTGATTATATTCATCTCTTTGTGATACGAAATAACTTTGAATTACAAAGTTGTAGTACTATTACTAAGAATTTTAAAAAAAACTGAAATGTAGTTTTATAAAACAAATATTTTCTGAGATATTTGTAAAAATATGTTTTAATTAATATCTCGCAAATTGATTGCTATTCTCTTTGGTGAACATGGATGCTACTTTTTATTAATGTTTCTGTAACAGTGTGTGTTATTTAGCATCATGAATTGTACTAGTTTTGATTGAATATCTTTATTTATAGGCAAAGGAATGAAAATGTATATGCAGTGCACCATTTCATTTATCTCTATGAACATTTATCTCTGCCTATTTTAGATGCATTTAATGGATACCTAGTAAAAAAAAGATAAATATATATTTATATTTATAGATATAAGTGCTGTGCGACACCAAAAGTCTTTATCTTCAAATTTTGATTCGACTTTGCTTCTCAAGTTTCACTTCGAATTTTATCTCCGCAAACCTCTAATAATAAACATACCTTCATTTATCAAGTTTGATATATAGTTTTTCTTTAAACTTTCTCACTAGTATAAAAAAACACAGTGAGTCCTGACCTTTTTTGTTCGGAGGAGCCCTTAAAATATTAGTTATTATTATTATTATTATGGTTTAGAGGCCCATCGACACATCGAGGTCATTAGGGCCAAAATATTAGTAAAATCTCGGGGAACTCCCACACAGCTATCACATATTAGGTTTGACAGAGGTAAATTTCAAAATAGAGTTGTAAACCAATAGGGTTAGTCCAGTATATACTAATCAATAATAATTAACTAATACTTTAGAATAAAATATTTAAACATTATGCATTGCCTATTATTATTTTACTCATAGTTATTGTTCATAAATAATTGAACTCGGTTTATTTGCCTTGCTTTAAACACTACCACCGGCACTGTTACCTTAATTTTATTATTATTATTATTATTATTACCACCGCGTCTTACTACCCGTTCGGGTTATACGCACTTACGCTAATGTGTAATGGTAGGGTGATTGTGAGATGAAATGAAGGACCTACAGTTTAACGTGGGATCCGAACCACGGTGGAGGCCTGGCATTCCCCACATTCACAAGATGTCTTGTCAGAGGTGAAGGAAGGGTTTGGTAATCAGATAAATCTGTTCCGGGACCGAGGATTGAACCCCGGCTGCCAGCACAGAAGTTTGACACCTTACCCCTAGGCCGCCAGGTCACCTACCTTAATTTTGAATGAACATTATTGCTCTTAACACATTGCCACATTGTCCAAAAATGATAGACGGGCCAACAAAAAGCAAGCTATTACAAATTCTCGCAAATTCCTGGTTGAGAATCACCGATCTAAAATATGATGTTGGCGTTAAAGAATAAATTGAAAAGTTTATTTTTGATAAAATAAAACAAAACTCGACTTTGATAGAAAAAATGTTGCTATGAAAGAGTTTGATGTACGAGCTCATTTATTTTATTGATGTGTACGTCATAGATAAAAAAATACAGATGAAAAAATATTACTTATAGTTGTGTATAAAAGTTTATTAGCGGTTTCTCGAGTCGTGCAAGGCGTTCTAGGTATTATCATAACTAACAATAGATCTTGATGGATCCGCTGATTTAATTAAATAGATACAATTAGCAATTAGAAAAAAAAATACAAATATTTTTTACAACCATCACGTTCACTTGTGTTTGTTTATTTTTGGAAGTAAATCTAATATTATTTTTTTTATCATAAATATTAAATTACTACGGAACTCAGCAGCTTACTTAAACTAGTACTAAACATCCAGTCTTTGTATGTATATATATATATATATATATATATATAACTAGGGTCCACAAACCCTAAGGGGTACACGAATGACTTTTAAGGGGTACGTGAGCATCCCTCAACGAACAATTGGCAAAATCAAAAGAGAACAAAACGTGGGGGTGAAACAAACGTTGATGGGAATTCTCGAAGTATCTTAGGTGAAATTTTATCTTTTATTCTTTGATTGATTATCTGATATTTGTAATTTGGGGTAAAATTATCATGGGGGGTACATAAGACATTATGTCATGACCAAGGGGTATAATTAAATGTTTAAAAACCACTTGATCTAGATATTTACTAATTGAGTAGCAGGATCAACTCCAATATAAATATTGAAGATCGAACCAATTTTAAAGCTTGAACACCATAAATAGTTTGACCTTGAACGAGATCTAAACTAAAAATAATTTATATCTAGCAAACAGTGATATTTAAATATTTATTAACAGACCAAGCAAACTTATGCGAGTACACATCTGAAGATTTTTATAATTTCTTAAGTATTTTGAAGAAGAAAAAAAACCCACCTAAATTACATATATTCGATATCAGAACCCCGAACTTTGTCAGTGGTAAATCAAACAAGATAAGACTGACGTCTTTGCTCTCTTGCCCACATGTGTTGGTATGATGATATTTATTATTTTAAGGTTGTACGCATATATTAATTAAGCTAGTGGAATAAGTATAAGGAAAGTAGGGTTTTAGAGGAAATTTACCCTGATTTGCGTAGAGGATGAATGGGAAACAATGGAAGAAAACACTTTGTACACCCTACTACGTTTCGAAACTCTATCTCCCCACCACATGCAATCTAGCTTAACATTAGAGTGACGCGTTAGATCATGTGACCACCACTGCGAGTTATGATGCTATTAATCACTAATATATATTTAATAGTCTCTGTGCAGTAAATATGTTGATAAGGAGAGCTAAGAAGTCATATTTTAAAAAATCTGTGTAAAGAAATTTATTAAACTAGTCTAAAAAGTATTAAGTTAATCCTGCATCACAATAGATTTATTTTTCACATGTTGACTTAATTTATAGATTATAATTTTATTGTATAGGATTTGTCAAATTTACACTTCCTTAACAACTGTTTTTTTTTCAGTGTATGGGGCATAACATAAACTTAACCATATAATGTACACAACGCCTAGTCCTCCGTCTGTTAACTTCTCAGTGGAAGAGAGCTCTAATTTCACTAATGGTACATTTTCGCCCTTGCTTGGAATGCACCTTGATTTAATTCGACGATTATTTCCTACCCGCCTCGGTGGCGTAGTTGGCTAACGCGCTTGTCGTGTTGAGCCAGACTTCTGAGGACGGGGAGATCGAGGTTCGAATCTCGGTCGGGTGAACTGGGGGTGGTTTTTCCTAAATGGTTTTCCACTCTCCCCCCACGCAAATGCGGGTTCACTTCCTCTAATTAAACCTTCACAATTCCTAATCCATTAGAGTAATTAGTACTTAAAGCGTATAAACCGAACGGGTAGTAAGACGCGGTGCTAGATATTAAATTAAATTAAAATTATTTCCTAATTTTTTCTTAAATTATATTTACACTATTGTCAAAATGAAGTTTATAAGAATACTCGCTTTGCCCCAGTGGGTTTTATTTGCAAGTGGATATAAACTAATGTAATTCCAAAACTTTTTTTATAGGTCTTAACGTTTAGCCACAAGAGATCTCCAAAGAAAGGTCCTCACAGACTTTAAAGTTGCTCCGCCATTTTGATTTTTTTTTCAGGGGTTAAAATTTTATTTTTATTTTTGTGGAATTTACCCGTCAGTTCCAGGCTAGAAGCTATAAGTTTGCCAAATTTCAAGTTTCTATCTCAATTGGAAGTGGGTAAAAATTAATATCAGTGAGTGAGTCAGCCGTGTGGCTTTATAGTAGTACAATGTATTGTGTCAAATATTATTGTTTTTATTGGTAACAAGGTGGGAATATAAGTAACGAGAGAAAAGGTAAGTTTTTTTTTCAGTTCTAATAGCATAAAACATGTTTTGGTCAATATAAGTAGAATATTCCTCCAATAGAAACATAGCTAAATTTTATTAACATAGTGATATCAACAATTTGTTGAATACCTGTCGTTATCATAGCGGCATTGGATGAGAGACTTTTTAAATGAAAGGGGGGGAAATTTGACATTAAATTCCAGGAGACTCTTGACAAATATTCAACAGCTTTGGTTGTCATGTGCAGATTTTTTTTCTACTGGAGCAATTTTTTACTCATTTTGGCAACAACAAAAAAAGTTTGGCTGTAGAGACTGCAAAATCAGTGCCATTTTCTCGCGTTCACTCATTCCCAACTTAACTTATTATGTTTATTGTACAGTTAGCAATTAGTAAGTGAAGATTTAAGCTTCGTCAAAGCTTATTTATCAAGTCATCTGCATCAGTGAGCTCGCAAGCTAAGTTGTCTTGCTCATCTAGTCCAGATTTCTGGTGACGGGGTTAAAATCCTGGCTGGGTGTACTCAAGAGTGGCGTTTCCTAACTGGTTTCCTTACTACATCACCTTATATTTTCTTAATTTTACCTTCCTCATCCCTATTTAATAAGTGAACATAAAATGTGATTAGTCTGGACGAGTGGTTAGACGAGTAGCCAACATTTATTTTTCATCTTAATTAGTGCTATTTTGTTTTATTTTATCTTGTGTCCAATTAAATTGCTATTTTTTTATTAATAAAACTCCTTACCATAGTTTCCTTAAAGGGGAAGTAAAGCCATCGGTCTCCAAGCCTATTGTGTAAGGTAAGCGATCTATGGGAGGTATGTGAAAATACCGTTTCAGGAGAGAAAAAATTGGCAGAATCTTTCTCGCTCGTTCGTAGAAATCCACAGGGTGGTTGGGCTAATAATCGGCTCCGCCTGAAATACAAACCCATCACAGAAACTGCAACAAGGAATAGTTTGGTAGCGTAGCTTTATTGCGGACCTATGCTCCACATCGGGAATTAAAGTAATTATTAATAAAATAAAAGGGGTGACCTGGAGGTCTAGGGGTAAGGTGTCAGACTTCTATGCTGGCGGCCGGGGTTCAATCCTCAGTCCCGGCAAAGATTTATCTGATTACCAAACCCTTCCTTCACCTCTGACAAGACTTCTTGTGAATGTGAGGAATGCCAGGCCACCACCGTGGTTCGGATTCCACGTTAAACTGTAGGTCCTCCATTTCATCTCACAATCACCCTACCATTTCACATTAGCGTAAGTGCGTATAACCCGAACGGGTAGTAAGACGCGGTGCTAATATTAATAATAATATAATATATATCAAAAGTGACAGCTGCAGATAGCATGATTTAATGTATGAAAATATAAATATTGTTTTAGTAACTTTAGTAACGCCCGAAAACTGTTAGATAGTACATGTAACTAATCACGCCGTTACCTTACGTGGTAGGCAAGAAACTGTTAATTTAGCTCAAAAAACAACTACTTCGTGATTAATCCATCCTCCCTAACTAACTGCCCACTTCCCTATCCTTGCATACTCCCTTCTCTTCAACAACATCCATACACCGAGTCATGCATGATCATTTATTCTTAATATTCTTGAACTTTTCTTTGTTTCACACATTCATCTACAACATTTAGACACATCTTAAATGACCTACCCATCCCTTTTGATTCAAACAATCAATCATCACATTTGTTTCGTCACTCGATCCACACCCATCCTCTCAGCATGCCCAAATCAACGAAGACACTTTTTTCACATTGACCTATTAGATTCCCTTTCAAACCACATTCCTTCGGTATCCTTTCATTACTGATGCTATCCATACGAGTTTTTCCACACACATTTATTAGATATCTCATTAAAACTACATTCGTCGTGTTCTTACGTTTCTCCTGACAAACCCATGCTTCATGTCCATAAAACTATGTTTGGGTTAACACAATTTTATATCTTTGCCTCTTATGAAACTACTTCATTCTTTGAAATAGTGCACATACATCCAACTAATCTCAGGGATGCATTCACCCATCTAACGATTTCACCATCTATCCTTCAGTTTTCAAAGAACATTTTGCCCAGCTACCCAATCATTCCCTTGTTCTAACAGTTTGCCATTTACACTAAACCGACAATTATTTCCTGATCCATCCTTATCAAAAACCATCACCTTAGATTTGGAAACATTTATATGAAGATCCATTCTACCCGTCGCCACATTCAAACGATTTAATGCATCCTTCAAGTCACTTTCATTCTCAGCCATTAATACGGCATCATCTGTATATAACAGCACTCTCATATTCATATTGTTACTCCTACCAAAGTCAGCCTATACATTTGGTTATGGTTTAATGGTTTAATAAAAAATCTATTATTATTAGCACCGCGTCATACTATCCGTTCGGGTTGTACGCGCTTACGTTAATGTGTAATGGTAGGGTGATTGTGAGATGAAATGAAGGACCTACAGTTTAACGTTGAATCCGAACTACGGTGGACGCCTGTAATTTCTCACATTCACCAGATGTCTTGTCAGAGGTGAAGGAAGGGTTTGTTAATCAGATAAATCTGTGCCGGGACCGAGGATTGAACCCCGGACTGACACCTTACCCCTAGATCGCCAGGTCATCTAAAATATCTAGATTTAGTTAAAGTTTAATTGTTAAATTCGACTAATTCAAACAATTAAATAAAAACATTAAACAATAACATTTGCAATATATCGATGTAAATGTTTCAGCACACTTGTAAAAAAACTTTTTTTTTTAATTACCGTTCCAACTAGCGATCACATAGACGAACGAAGCTATTGTCGACAAGCGACGTCGCAGATTTTTTTTTCTTATTTTTTCTCTCTCTAATCCTTGAACAGACTTGACGAAACCGGACACACTATTTCTTTATCTTTCTCTCTCGTACGTGTCTTTTAACGTCTCCATCCCCGGGGAAAACGCGTGTGGTGATGTTTTCTTCTCCTCTCATTATTTGTTTGGCTGACAATCAAACAATGTGTTGGGTTGTGTTGTCTGTTATTTCGGGTGGCCCTGGGCCGAAAAAACTCCTGGGAACTCGCTCCACACACACACACACACACACACACACTCACACACACATAAACTAAACACTATTTTGTCACTCCTTTATTGCTTGTTTTGTGTGTTTGGGTCAAACTTTTTTACTGCTAAGTATAAATGGTTTCAATAAAGTGTCACTTTATAGCAGGTAGCTAAGAAGGGCTAGAATATTTGACAGGTTTTTTTACTCTTCCTTATAAAGTTGAACAGGATATTAACATAATTTGTTTGGATATATATATATATAAAAGAAAGAGTAAATAATGTATTTGGTTAAGTCGATGGTGCACTTAAATTAAGTGTCAAATGTTTAAAATAAAATGAAATAACTACCCTCCCGAGCATATTTTTTTAAATCTTTAATAGATTATTTAGAAAAATGTTAGAACTATTTGAGACCAGGACAGTCAAATGCCTTTAAGGAGATACGTAGCCCAATAACAATGGTCGAGTTATTCAAAACTCCTCAATAATAGGATTATAAGTATCCCGAGTTTATAACCTAATTCCTCCACTTTCATTGGGCCAGGGAAATGGGGGTAGAGGATTAACCCCACTCTTTCTACGTTTCATGAAAGTCCACGGTAACAGGAGCAGATTCGCTTACAAAATTAACTAAGAATACAATTCATAAACGTTTAAAAGGTTAGGTTAAGTTAGGTTGGGTAAAAGCCATAATTACATATAGAAATTATGAAAAGTTTGAAAGCTAAGTTTGTATCATAATAATACTTTTAACACTATTTTCTGAATTGATCTTCCTATCATGGACAAAGTATCCATCAACGCATGAACGTTTGGATCAAGTTTGGTTGGTTATGAATCATAATTATATAAATAAATTATGTAACGATAGAACGTTAGGTTTGTTCTAGGCCATTGCACTTGTACTTTTTATAATTCCTTCCTTGAGTTGTGGTGGAATTCGACCATGGAATTAAGAGGATCTCTTTCAAATAGGGGATTAAGCCAGCTCTTGTGGAGGAATTATACTGCGTCCTTTGAAATTGAGCTGCAACGAAAATTCATTAGCCAAAAAGCAATTCAAACATATCTTAGAAAATTCTTCAAAATGCGCACTATAATCCGTAGTTCTAAGTTTTCCCATTGAGAATAAGCTCTTATTCCACCAATACATTAGTTAATCAATATTCAGTGCTTGTTGATTTACTTTCCATAGCTCTAATCTAAATAACCTAAACCCATTAAAAGTCACTAAGCCTTAAGAGGTTTCTCCTCTTCTATCCCCCTTGCTCCCTCTGAGCTCACCATCATTTTCTCTTGATAGGTCTCCGGATCCAAATATTACGACATGCTTACTATGTAATCTCGAGCATACCTTAATCAGTCTTGCACAGATTTATCTGATTACCAAACCCTTCCTTCACCTCTGACAAGACATCTTGTGAATGTGGGGAATTCCAGGCCTCCACCGTGGTTCGGATTCCATGTTAAACTGTAGGTCCTCCATTTCATCTCACAATCACCCTACCATTACACATTAGCGTAAGTGCGTATAACCCGAACGGGTAGTAAGACTCGGTGCTAATAATAATAATAATAATAATAACTTAATCAGTCTTCGAATCTCTTAAGGTGGGAATGTAGGGGAGGAGAAAAAGGTCGGTGTTTTTTGAAGTATTTATATCAAAACTTTTTTTGGCCTAAATAATACAAACATAAGTGTTTTCTTCACATAGTGATATCAGCATTTCTTGGATATCTGGTGTCCTGGAATTAAATGAGAACTTTTCTCTTACTTAAAAAATGTCATCTAATTGGCCCTACCCCTATGCTCATGACATATATTAAAGTACTGTTTATATCGCCATGTGAAAAAAAAATAAAGTTTATGTTTGTAGTAAAGCAATTATTTATTTATTTATTTATTGTGGCCAAAAAGTTGGCAGTAGAAACTGCAAAAACACTTACCTTTTCTCGCGTCCCCTACATCTCCACCTTAATGTATGGGTTCCAAATTTAAAAAGTGCCCGAGGGCCACAATTAACTCCACTAGTCTATTGGTGGGACGCATCATAATCGGCTAATTTTTGTCAAGTTATGCGAACACGAGGTCAGATAATTAATTGTGAATTGAATAAAGTTGTAATTTAAACAAGTTTAATTACATACCAAACAAGTTTCCTGACCGATACGTCAATATTATATGGTGCATAAAAGGAAGAAACTAAACATGAACATCAGTTAAGAGCTATGATGATTTTTTCCCCATGCAAGTCAAAATTTTCCGTTTATCAGCTAAAATCATCAACGCTACTACAGTAAATAACCTTTCCAAGAAAATTGGTGGAACGGTAAAAAAAAAAAAAGCATCGAGGGTCTCTGATCTAAGGCATCACTCTGGTAAAAGACTGGAATGCTAGTGACAGTAAGAGAGAAATTAACCTGATTTAATGTCCACATGATCTAAGGTGCTATTATCGCAATAGACTAGACTGCCGATGACGGGGAGATTGAGTCGGGTCGGGTGTACTGAGGGGGATTTTTTTAAAAATTATTTTCCACTTGCTCTCCACACAAATTAGGATACACTTCCTATAAAGATTACCTTAATCTGTAAAACCGTTAGCGTAATTAGTAAATAAGCATACACCCCGGACGGGTAGTAAGACGGGGTGCAAAAAATATTATCAGGGTTGAAATTCTGGTCAAGTGTACTGAGGAAAGGTTTCCCTAGATGGGCTAATAAACTCCCTTCCACAATTGTAGAAAGAGTGACCTGGCGCTCTAGGAGTAAGGTGTTGGACTTCTGAGCTGGGAGTCCGGGGTTCAATCTTCGTTCCCGGCACAGATTTATCTGATTGCCAAACCCTTCCTTCACCTCTGACAAGACTTGTATTTATCACAACTCGTGAATGTGTGGAATGCCAGGCCTCCGTCGTGGTTCGGATTCCACGTTAAACTGTAGGCCCTCCATATGATCTCACAATCACCCTACCATTTACACATTAGCGTAAGCCTTAAACCTTGCGGCCATTGTGGTAGGTTTTCTATTTATTGTGACAATCCATCTAAAGTGACAGCTTCAAATAACACAACTTGACGTACTAACACGTGAAAGTGTATACATATATATTTTATAGCTGTCAATATCCTTTATATTAAATTTGTTCAGTATTATGTGGTTAGATATCAAAATGGCTACTTTTTTAATCGTTTTATGCATGTCGTTTTCATAAATTTTGTAAAAATAATTTCACGAATCCCGTTCATTATATAATTTGGAAAATTTGTTCTTACTTAACGAAAAATATAGCATTAATATAGTAAAAAGTTGAGGCCCATAGACACAATGAGGTGTTTATTGTTCTATTATATGAAATTGTGTTAAAAATCTATTTTTGTTCGAAATTTATGTGAAGCTATTAGGTACATATGACAAACAAATTTAACCTTAAAACTCTTCAATAAAAATAACTAAAATCCTATTTAAATTTTTAAAGCTTCTATAGCACAAATAATACTAGATTATGGTTTTTATATTGAACTAATAAAATTACAAAAAAATATGTTATTTTTATGCTAAACAAATTGTTGTTGAACTATTTAAGGTCGGTGCAATATATTGTAGATAGTTTAAAATCAACGCAATTTTTAGATCCTGTTTTAAAATAATATTATCTTATATAATAACACAGATAATTATTATATATGTTATCTTGTTTACAATCACTCATATACGTGATTAAATTGGTTATAGTGATCAACTACAACAATAAATTACCCGGCTTCGAGGTTTGTGCTGACGAAAATATTTACCATATGTATACGGTTTGTCCTGGTGTTTAGTTATTAAATATTTAAGCGTTCGGGCTTTAATATTCAGTGTAATGAATGATACAATGAGTATCTAGAAAGTACACGTTAAATAAACCAAGAAAAATTTACAAAAAACAAACAGGAGGGGGATATATATAATATATAAGAGTATAAAGCGTCCATAACCTCACCTTCACGTTTTATTTATATTTTACTAATCGCTTAGACGAACCTTTACAATATTACAAAATCCAATCACCTAATTGCTATCTCAAGAATTGTGGCTAAGTTTTTAACCTCCTCTTTTTCAGCACGCTTGAAATTATTAATCAATAAAATTTGTAATTTGTTTCCATTAATATTCTTCCACTGGAACCACACTATATTTGATCAATTTTTTTTTAAATGTTGATTTGATTAGACTAAAGTTTTCCTTAAGGGTGATTAAAAATATACCACTTTTCAAATAATGAACATAAATTTTTATCGTACACGTAAAGTATTTCCACGCGTATTGCTTATTTAGGTTAAGTGTAACGTCTGAAGTTAAGTTAATTTCTGTCAAGACACCTTAGCTCAGTCGATAGTTTCTGTCCCGGGTTCGATTACTGGCATGGCTGAAAAATTTATCATTGATGAATATTGGGTTTACCCTTTAATAGTGATGAACTAACGGCTGGGGTTGGTTGTTGTCTGTTTTAAACTTAAGTTAGTTTATAAGTCGTATACTGATAGTTCAAAAAGTGCACGTTAAGCACCTCAAATAAATTAATAAATATAAGTTAATTTCTAAGTATTTTTTAGCATATCGTACCCAAAAGTAAAATTTGTTTCATCAATTTCAATTGTATGAATATCTGAAATATACCCACATTAGTCACTCTCTCCTTATACCGAATCGTCTATGACGGGTAAATTTGGGTTCAAAACCCTAAAGGGTGTATGAGAGGTTTTTTTTTACTAAATGGTCTATTACTCTACCTTCACGTGGATTCAGGCAGACTTTCTCTAAATTCTACCTTATTGAATCCTAACCAATTAGTGTAAATATGTAGAAAGTCCAAATGGTAATAAAATACCACAAAAAAAATCCATTAGTAAGTACAGTATAATCCATATAAGAAGATTTGCGTTCTTGGCTGTACAGACAATATGCTGAGGCTCAATTTCAAATTGATACACTTAAAGATGAATTTATTATTTATAGCTTCTCGCGTTCCCTTCAGATGAAAAGTGTTACACATAATTTAAAACCTCCTTTATCAATATGTTCAGTTAAATTGGTAAGTTTGAGTCATTTCAAACTAGCGTCGTAAATTCATTAAGATTTATTAAAATATAAATAATTGACTAATAAGCTTACGGTTAATCTTCAATTAATTCAAATGAACTATTAAACAAATTAGTGTACCCAAAAGATTAAACACACATTCAAATAATTTTAACTTTAAAAAATATGAATTTATTAATGTACCCATTTACAATGGATACTCCTAGATAACAGTTAATATTTTCATAGCTTTGAGGAAATCTAAGTAATTCAGTTGTGTAAGAAAATATATATATATATATATATATATACTTATTAAATTATGAGACACATAACTTTAATCTATGTTGTAACAGTTACTCTTGATAAATTCCTTATGGAGTGAATTCTATAGGTTTATATCGTAGACGTTACAGATGAACGTGATATGACCATTAGACTACATTAATTTCAAATCACACGTAGTGTTAGAGTATACAGTAGCCCCATGGCTTCTTTGGTGCTGATTGACAGCTCACAGCTGACAGATAAAAGCTTTGAAACGTTACCAGATCAAATTATGTATCCCTACGCCGAACCATATGATCTACTAAAACATGTGTTTAGCAGCTGTCACTTGTGACGGTCAAATTTAGGTACATACCTAAATGTTGACTGTCAGAAGTCAGCTGTGAGCTGTCAGTCAGCACCAAAGAAGCCATGGGGCTACTGTACGTTCATTAACAAAGTTAGTTATTAAATTTAATTTACTAAATTGAAGTCGAGAGATACTTTTTCTGAAATTTGTTATGTAAGACTAATTAAATGTTTCTCTTCCCTTCTACCTATATTAATTTACTTAACGGTACATTGTAATTAGTCTCTAGTTTGTGAAAAAACATACTAATATACTATACATATACATGAGCGGTATTGTTTGAAAAAGGTCAACACTCCTTTGATCCTTATCCGCATTATTATTAACTTTTTTTCCACAATGCAGGAATAAATGTTTATACTTAACTCTTTTCAGCTCGATGTAAACATATGGCTACGTTGTTTTTACTTTCCCGCTACGTTACAGGTATACAAAGAAAGTTTTGTGATCGACAACAAAATCTAACTCGAGATATTGACGGATGTCAACGTTTCATGACCCCCCAAATCCGAAAAAGTGGTTTTTGGATTGCCATCTGTCTGCCTGTACCTCGGAGTAGAGCCTAAACTATTTTACCGACTGGGCTAAAACTTGGTATCTAGGGTTTTCATAAGGTTATCCCGGGGGATTTTGGGAATTGGTTATCTAAACCCTAAAATTAAGAGTTGATTACTAAAGGAACGAAAGGAGATAAATTATTTGATCAAAATCGGTTCATTTTTTTTTATCATATCTTCGTAACTATTTGAGATTTGACATTACTTATCATTTCAAAATTGTAGTACTAGTAAAAGTAAAAAACTTTTAATCAAAATATATATTTATAAAACCAATAGTTTCAGTGATATTGGCAAACATATTAATACAATTTTGTGATCTATCGTTGTACATATATACTACTTAAATTTTAACACACTAATTCTCGAATGTCGTAAAGTTTGCCCTAGTTTTGTCAAAACGGCCACCTTTTAATTGAAGTTCAAAACGCATTTTATATCACTTAACCTCCACACTCATCACAAATAAATTCATATTTTGCCTTTCCATAAACTCTCGCACATATTTCATGAAACCATATTGTCACGGCCTCTGCACTGACTCTCTCTATCATCGTAAAAGTCTCCTCCACATCTGCCACAGTTATTGTGTTCCTTCAAACTCTTCTTTGGGTGGGGTGACCTGGCGGTCTAGGGGTTAAGGTGTCAGACTTCTATGCTGGCGGCCGGGGTTCAATTCTCGGTCCCGGCAAAAATTTATATGATTACCAAACCCTTCCTTCACCTCTGACAAGACATCTTGTGAATGTAGGGAATGCCAGGCCTCCACCGTGGTTACCTACCATTACACATTAGCGTAAGTGCGTATAACCCGAACGGGTAGTAAGACGCGGTGCTAATAATAATAATAAAAATAATTCTTTGGGTGGGTTATCATATTGGTTCCACTTGTAGAAGGACCGGGGTATATTGCCACTGTTGGTTACTTGCACACTGTTGGTATTTTGTTACCTTTCAATGTTTTAGACACAATAGCTTTTTTGCTAGTTTTGGTTTGAGAGTTTATTTTCATTTTACCTTGAAGGGCACTTAATGTTGCCGTTTTGAAATGTTCTTTCTCTTTTTATAGTCGATCAGCTTGCTCGCCTATCCTAATGTTTTTTGGGCTTGTTAGTCGACGTGTAACTGTTGTGTTTGGTTTCCTTCTTGGAGCTGAATTTACCTTTCTTGGTAAAGGTATCAAATCTTGAAACATTTTTAATTATGTATTGTCATCTATTTTTCCTTTGCAGTGTTCTTTAATCGATGACTCAACAGTGGTTGAAACCAATTCATGAAAATGTTAAATGGAAGCCATTGGACTAAGTTCCATAGTTCCTCCAGTATCTTTACGGGCATCATCAGTGAATCCAATGTCTCCTATTTCATAAATGTCACGTGTATCATTGTCTTCGTGCTCACTAAGATTATGAGAAAAACTTGGGTCGTATGAATTCTCTTGGTCATCCATGTCTTTATGCTCAGTGGTGTCTTCAGAATGGACCAGGTGTTTATTTGGTGTAAGCTCACTGGTTACTTTAGATGGAGAAAAGTTTTCATTTGGAAACACATTTTCATCAAACGGACACATACCTATTACTTTGAATCCTGTGATGACATTGTGCACGGCTGCTGCTAGCAGATATGCAGCAGTGAACGTTGCTGAAAAATCATCTCTGGTAAGAGCTCTCCCAGGATGGTTTCTCATAAATTTCCTGCAGTTTTCCCTGCAGTAACTCTTAAGGGACTTTAAAAATGTTAGATCTAACGGCGGTGTCCATTGGGTTGTATGCGAAGAAGGCACACCATTTCAATTCTATGTTTAACAGCACAATAAATAGTTTTGCTAGATTTTCAGTGGGATTCGTGACCATCTAGCACAAGTAGTGAAAGCTTTTCATTGTTTGATCGATGTTTCTGGAAGTCTTTCATCCACATTAGGAAAGTTTTCTTGTCTGTGTGCCCACTTTTGGTAACTGCTACAGAGGTTCCATGAGGGAACACAGTCTTTAGCTTGTCAGTAAGTCTTTTGCCCTTGAAAATTACTCAAGGTGGGATGTAATGTCCATTAGCAGAGGAACACGGCACAATAGTTGTTAATACCCCCCTTTCTGAACTCTGTATCTGGTAGGAAACTCGTCTTCTAGTTTTTTCCAACTATTAATTTTGTACCCGGCACCATAGACCAACCGGATTCATCACAATTGTACATACAACATATATCTATATTGACTTCTGTGCTCTTTAATGCACTTTTAAGACGTTTAAAATAATATTTAACAGCTGCTCTGTTCATGGAGTTTGCTCTTGTTAAAGAGAGACCAATTGGCTTCCTTAACGTGATATTTGGGTGTATTTTACAAAATCCAGAAAACCAATCTTCACCTGCTATTTTGCTATCACTATCAAAATTGTTTGGTATCCCTTTTTCTTTACAAAAATCAAATAATATCTCCCTCACTTCCTTCGAAGTCATACCAAATTCCACCGTCTCCAAATTGTGCATATGCTCTATTAAAGCAGATTCATGGTTTCGTAGAACTGTATTCCTTCCTAAGCACTTCAATCCTATTTAGAACAATCTTTGTCAAATGGAAACGTAGAGTTGTTCTTGGAACATCGAAGCGAATACCTGTTGTCTTAATAGGAACTTTGTTTTCCTTAACCGCTGATATTGTCTTTTGCAAGGAATCTTCACTCCAGTGTCACCTTTCAGTCATCCTTACATATGTTCGAACCATGATTCTGTAAGTAAATAAATAATACAATAAGAAATACGGTAATTAAAAGCTGTCATTAATTTTGTGATGATGGGCATGATTTTGGTAGGGGAGCGTTGTGTTAAATATGCCCAAGTGTCCCTTGCCTTGTGCCAATCTAGTGCCACAACCATTATTTTCGGTGATGGTATAGGGGGATGGCTCTTATAGTAATGACTTACCAATTAAAACAATAAGTCAGAATTAAATTTCAATTAAAATTCAGGGGGAAAACGGCCACTCCTCGGAGTAAAATGCTCACATATGTGCAGTGCTTCAATATCATTCTGTTGTAAAATACTATCATATAGTTAACACAAACTATTTTTCGTTTCTTATTTTATACATGACAAACAAAATATTACAATGATTGGACTATCGAGATGTACTGCATGATAAATATTATATGGTTCTAAATTCTTTCCTCTCTCTTAGCTCTTGATTGAAGAAATCACGTGAGAATAAAGTTTTCTGCTATTCATGCGCAAACCGATACACCAAAAATCACACACAGGCTGCTAGTTACTGTAAAAGCTTTGTCTGACCTTGCTAGACGAATTGAAGGTCAGACAGACACAAGGAGTAAAATATGTATCAACACGAGCTAGAGACAGTTTTCCCCAAGTGACCGTTATGGCCCGGTCTACTGGATATATATTGATTACTTGATGGTATCAGTTAAATTTTGGTAGAGTAGTCTAAGACTTTATACTCGAATTGTACTTGGTCAACTTTGACAAAGAGTTTGGTGTTCAAATCTAGGCAAGTTTGACTGATCGGGGCTTACTGCATGTGAACTTCATATTGGTTTCACCCTTCCCTTTCAACGCTAATGCAGGTTAAATTTCTATATGCTTCCCTACTCATCAATACTTCTTAATATAAATTATTAATAACTATTAAAATTCAGAAGTTCATCACTTAGAGTTTGCAATTTGGTATAGGAATTTTATTTCTCAAATATGTACATTGATCATTAAAGCAACTAACCCGAAATGGTGGATATGAGGACCAAAGGGAATCAGGGTATATGCACATTGGGTATAGCCCAAATGGGAATCAGAAATGGTAGGGAAATAAATCCAAGCAGTTTTATGAAAATGTGTCTGAAAGTATTCAAGAGGCCCACTTAGCGAGTTGAGTAAATGGTTGGGGCGACAAACAAATGATCCAGAAAATGTTCCGCAATATCAATGTTTGACGAAACAAGGAATGGGATAAATTGTTAATGTTTAGTATATATCTATACAAATTGTATAACTTTTAACAAGCTAGAAATCCAAATCAGATTCGAATAGACGATGAATTAAACATAAACACAATTGTGTTTGATACTACTGTGCAATGTATGGTATATCAAGTTAAAATAGTAAATATTTAATTCCTCAGGTATTCATACATAGCCTTCATACTCCAGGAGTTATCGATTGGAGTAGTTCGGCACGCTAGCATCGTACACAACACTTATGGTAGATAGCTTAGTCAGTTTTACCTTGACGGACTTCACATGGCCTTATCATAAAAGCTGAAGCTTAGCTAAAACAATCAAGATAAGCTTGATTAGTGGTCATACATAAGCCATGTAACGCTGTTAAGAGGAGGGTCTTGTTGGACTAGGCTGCCGAAGATAGGGAGATCGGGGCTAGATTCCTGTTGGGTGCACTGAGAGTGGTTTTTTCCTCAATTGTTTTCCACTCTCCCTCCATGAGAATGCGGGTGTAATTACTACATAGGCTTACAATCCAAACAGTTAGTAAGATAGGGTGCTAAGGAAAAATTATTTTGTTTAACGATTTAATCTGAGCTACTCTTTAAGTGTTCCCCATGGAATAATTACATTCACTCTTGATGTGAAAAGTTTTGTAACATAGGTTTGAGGGGGAGAGGGGTCAGGGGTCATGTTAAATATGTATTTGGTTTTATATGGAGGGGGAAGGGTAAAAAACGGTAAGAAAAAATCGTTACGTAGTTAAAGAATGAGGCCTTAGGCTTTAGGGACATGAAAGTTCATTACCGAACTTAAAAAAGTATGGTTATGGCTATACACATTAGTTAACGACGCTAACAGATGAATAATAATAAAGGTGTACCCACATATATGTGAAGAGATTGGGAGACCTAGAATGAAACTAAAGAATGGAATCTTTGTGTTTATCCTATATATTGGACGCACTAAGAAGTAAAACCTGTGAAATATTAACGTGTTTTTTACCCCCTGATCCTCCCGCCCCTCCCCCTTCCCATAAAAAACTTCCTGATTTCCTTTTAATCCCTTGATCATTTGTGACTAAATGTGGCGAGTGTGTATAAAAAGTGATTGTGCGTAGAGCCACATGAAAGAGAGGCTGACAAGGGTTGGCTGGCTGGACCTTCTGACTCTTGTGGAAGAGAAGCTTTTCCTCGCCTGTGGAACATGTACTTCAGGGTATCTCGCGGGTTGGGTTTTTAGAATAACAAGGGAACAAGTCACAGAATATATATATAGTGTTTTAGCACCGCGTCTTACTACGTGTTCAGATTATACGCATATGTACCAAATACGCTAATGAGCTACGGATGGAAAAGCTCAAATTTAATTAAAAGTACCCTCATTTGAATGGAGGGAGAGCATATATTTTTGTTAGAAAAACCACCCTAAGTACACCTGACCCAAATTTGAACCCCGATCTCACTGTGTTCAGCATTCTAGTCTAATACTAGCTCGACGCCTTAGACTATGTGGCCATCGAAGCTGATTTCCTCGAAAAACAGGCCTGAAGCACCCTTTTACGTCCTCTTAACCACATATTTCCAGGTTGCAGCACCGGCCGGAAACCGTAAAGTGTTCCTTGGTACATTATGCTTTAGGTACAACACACTCCCCCTACATGTGTTTGTATTCCAGATAGTGGGTGGGCGTCACTAACCACGCGCGCTGTTCCGGTTGAATGAGGTCTTACAACAGGACCAACCTTTAGGTTGAATATTAATTTATTTTCTATTTAAACAGTTCTGGAACGTAATCATGTTGCGTACAGTAATTAAAATGTTACAACATATATGAAGATTACAGGGGAAAAGGGGGGATCGAACCCAGTACCCCTAACTCAGATGAAAGACATGCTACCGACTGAACTAAGGTGTCAGGTATACAGATATACATGTATTAAAAAATATGAGCTGATTCGGTGGCCGCATGGTCTTAGGCGTTACTTTCATGTTGGGCTACATTGCCAGGGAGATCGGGGTTTCAATCTGTCAGGCTTACTGAGGGTAGGTTTTCCACTCTCCATTCACGCAAATACGGGTACACTAATTCTAAATTCAAAGTTCCTCATCCCTAACTCATTAGCGTAATTAATAGACCTGTATATGCGTATAACATGTACAGCATGCTAAAAAAAGAAACACAAATAAATATGTTGTGACCAAAAAAGGTTGCTTTTGTAATATATATATAAAATAATTTTCACTTTAACTTGCGTACCCTTACAGACAGACCATCTTAATTTCACGTAGAAATCGCACGACTCAAAGGCGGTTCTTGTTCTCAGTCGTTATCTCCGTGACGTCGCGGAAGCTTTTCACACCTGCGTGCGAGGGTGTTAGGGTGTGAAATGGATGTGCGCCCAGCCGTTCACTGTGCGGTAGGGCACCGACACTTTGATTCTGATGGGGAAGATGGGGGGAGAAGGGGGCAGGATAAAGGGATGGAGAAGGAGCTGGTTACAAAGATAGGGCCGTCTCTTTGGAGGCTACTAAATCCTCCATCATTTTGGCAGACCATCCAGAGAGGAGTTATAATTAATTCAATTATACACTTATTTCACAAGGTGATGTATTTATACTGTATAGTTTGGTTGGTTTTTATTTATTTATGAAATCTAGTAACAACGAACCACCGAAAGTTCGTTTATAGGCCTATTACTTAAATAATCTTACAAGGGGAATATACGGTCAACGGATTTTTGTAATTTTTAATACTTATAGTACAGAAAGGTCTAGACCCAAATAACACATACCCAAGCCCATAGGGCCAGATATCCAGAAGTTTTCGAAAAAATAAATTTTGAAAAATGTAGAAACATTACGAGCGAGGGATATACGCTAAAGTTAAGACGATCGACAACACGTCTCGTAGCTCCCCGTATAGCGCACGAGTCTAGTATCCCGTAGATCGCTGGTTCGAGTCCTACTGATGATTTTTTTTCTCCAACTCTTTTAACGCCTATACCCACATAACTTACATGAAAAATTCGTCAAATTTATATGCTAGTTAATAGATATTTCAAGTTTCTCACAATTAGAAACGCAGTTATATTATCCCTAGCTTACTTCTCCTTTCCCCTTCGTGCTGTTGAGTTGAGTAAAAGCTTACGTGATTGTAATAAAAACTATAATGTAATAAAAAAGAATGAATACCATATATGTAACGATTATTTTTGTACTGAAAGTTAGTTAGAATTAAGGAAAAATATAAAATAAACAGATTTTTTACATTACATTTTTGTACAAAAATGTTCATTGATTATAAACATTCTCATGTAAGTGATGTGGGTATAGGCGTTAAAAGAGTTGGAGAAAAAAAATCATCAGTAGGACTCGAACAAGCGATCTACGAGATACTAGACTCGTGCGCTATCCGGGGAGCTACGAGACGTGTTGTCGATCGTCTTAACTTTAGCGTATATCCCTCGCTCGTAATGTTTCTACATTTTTCAAAATTTATTTTTTCGAAAACTTCTGGATATCTGGCCCTATGGGCTTGGGTATGTGTTATTTGGGTCTAGACCTTTCTGTACTATAAGTATTAAAAATTACAAAAATCCGTTGACCGTATATTCCCCTTGTTAGAATAGAAAATATAATTTGAAACATCCACGTATAGTACCAGGAAGTTCAACATTAGGGTACTATTTAGCGCCTCATATAAGTTGAAACTCAAAATAAACAATTCTAATTGGCGAGTGAAAGTTTCTTGCGACTGGCCAACCCCTCCTTTATATTAAAGGTATAAACTAAACTAGCACTTATTTGTTATTAATTTAAAAAAATAATTAAAAATGTTATCAAGTTATAAATTTAATATATTAGTAAGAAAGTATCAAACATTAAAATTATTTATTTGGTGATATTAAGGGAGGCACGTTAGTTAATCAAACAGCCGATCGCAAGTTAATGGAACAGCCGCTGAATTTCTTGGCAACTAGCAGTTTCTAAAAGTTTCCAAAACATATTCCACTTGTGGTGTGAGTAGCGATATCCAAGTTATATATATATAATGAGTGGTTCTAATACACTGTTTTACGAATACGAGTCCCAAATTCTAACTCGAATCTGAATTTTGGAAATAAGTATAAAGATAAGAGAAAATAGGATTATAGCAGTTAAATAAAAAGCAGAACTTTTTTATTGCCAAGACTATACTTGGGAAATAATCTCCAGCCCTTTCCCCATACCTTTGTCACCCCCATCCCCGAACACCACATAAAAACATATTTACTATAATATAAAATGATATCAATATATTACGTCAACTTTCTGCTTGGCTCCTTTCTAGGAAAAAATGGCTTTTTTCCGTCCGTGCTGAGGGTATTTTTTTCTTTTAATTATTGTTCTCACCCTTTACCACCACATAAATGGGCGTACATTTTTTCTAACTTGTACCTTTCTCTTCCTTATCCCTCTAGTTTAGATAATTGGGTTGCCTGAAGGAGTAGTAGTAGGAGTCATTCAAAAAATATATTAATAATATATCATAGTACAAACACTTGCATATAAATAATAAAAACCATCCGTGAAATGAAATATAATTTCGAGATGAATGCAAGCCGAAGTGTCCTACGTATTCAACCTAATAAAAACCATCTGTGAGTGTATATTTATGTATAAATATATACCATATGTGAGTATATATATATGCACATATTTTTGTTTACTAGATTGAATACGTAGTACACCACGCCTTGAATTCATTTAGAAATTTATACGATCATATTTATTTGCTCCTTATCCATTTAGATTTTATTAGTAGTTAAATGTAATATTTGTTTTGTTTTATAAAATCCACTTATGAATCGATCATACCCTGCATTTTCCCTTTCTTCGTGTTCCTTATCTGTGATTGGTAGCACTGTCATGAGCTCACTGCCTTAGGTTTGTTTAAGATTAATCAACAAAAACAAAAAAAAAATATTTGGGAGGAAGCTTTAATCTGGTTGTTAGTATTGAGTGTACATCTGTAGGCAATATATTGTGACATCTTGTGATTGTGAGGAATGCCAGGCCTCCACCGTGGTTCGGATTCCACGTTAAATTGTAGGTCATTTCATTTCACAATCACCCTACCATTACACATTAGCGTAAGTGCGTATAACCCGAACGGGTAGTAAGACGCGGTGCTAAATAATAATAATATATTGTGCCCATTCAGTATGTTTTTTCTTACGAATCATTTTAAGGCAGTCGCTTCGGTCAGCGAGAAAGAATCAATTGCTGTTAGGCCACACGGCTTAAAATACAGTGTAAATAATATTCGACAAATATTTTTGTATTTTTTCTAGTTCTTATTGTCTTGTTTATCTCGTTGCATACCCTGACGGCGTATTTCTGTATTAACTTCTTTAATAGTTTTCAACTGAACTTTATTTTATTTCCCATGACAACACCACTTAAGTTTCAATTCTATTATTCATTCCTCTATACGCTACTACATTGATTTCCTTTAATTATTTCAATTGTTTGATTAACATAAATTTTCTTTTTAAGAACAAAGAAAATGGATGCACTTGTATTTTGGATAGACAAACCTCATGTAGAGCGCTAGCTAAAAGTCTAATTTTATTTTGGTTTTTGACATAATTTCTACTGGTAGCCAGTGTGGGTTGAAGTCTGGACTACTTATGACCAGAATGGATGTAAATTTTATCTACGCTAACTATCAGAAGTGAGGTATATTCACCTTCTAATATTTAGGTAGTGACGCCTGCAAATTTATTGAGATTTCTTTATACACAAAAAAAATAGGAAGGAAGGTTTATACAAGTAAGAACTTTCCATTTATTAACATCTAACTCAAGACTACACCTACAAGTTCGTTTTTTTTACCAAGACAATTTATTATGTGGTAAAATAAGCTAGCAAGAGAAAAGACACAATATTTTTTTTATCTAACCTTACTAACCACTATTTCCCACTAAATTTGTAAAATTAAAATCGGTATTTAATTTTGTTATTGTTTAATCGTCATGTTTGATTAACAAAATCCAATTATCATACATACACATATATTTCCTTTGGGCTCTAATACTGTAGTATTATAATTATAAATTACTTGGCGTCAAATATGTAGGGCATAATTTTTCTGCGTCAATAAATTAAAATATGTGCACACTAATGAAGTGATAATTTCCGCCTTGTACCAACACAACATATTCTGTTGCTACATACTTTTTGGTACCCTACCCTAATTTTTATGTAGACACATTCATTATCAAACATAGGATCTATCTCTTTGTAAAAAGGACCTTGCAGCACCATGGTGATACTCTAACAGGTAAGTCACCAAGGTAATTCCTCTTGTCTCGTCCTGGCTACATTAGAATTGCAGAAGTACCAACCTAAGCATTTAAGTGTTCTACAGACTGAGCGGCTCGTTCGTGTAGTATTTTTATTACAACTATGGTCTGTGTCATTTTATAGAACTACTTCTTTATTCTGTCCACGTTTATATTTTTTCATTTCACCTTTTGCCTACAACTACCTTTTATCATTTCAATATATAAGAGAGAGAAAAATACGAGTCTCCTTATATGAAGGTAAAGAGAGAAGCTTACTGCTAGTTTTCAAATATCTTAAAAACTTACATTACATTTTTTATGGGCTAAAAATATATTTGTTAGAGGAAGGCTAGATTTAGAGGTCTTTTTCATCAAGTCTAGTTTTATAGCTCCACAAAAAAGGCTTCAAAAGTCGTTGACAATGAGCCACTGTCATATTTTCACACGTATTTTTCTATTAATAAAACTCAACAATATATAGTTAAGGAAAAATAGCACTGTTGGAATTTTTTCACTTTATTTTTACTTGAACCATAATTATTTAAATTACTAATCAAAAAGTTTGAGCATCAATTTTTGCTTACCGAGATGGCCCCCTTAATTGCGACTAATGAACACGAGTGTGGTTCTAAGAACATTTTGAAAATGTGTAATCTCCCATATTTGTTTGTTATACTGAATTATCTTCATTAGTAGACCTACGTTTAACACTATTATTTTTTAATTTGTTCGAGGTATTTTAGGCGCACTTTCTGGACCGACTTGTGATATCAGCACACGAGAATTTCTATGATTGAGAGCGAAAGGACCTACCAATTTTGTTGGGAAAGGTATTTCACATACTTTTAAGATCTCCTTTACATGCCCCAATCCACATGAGACCGACGGCTTTACTTCCCCTCCGAAGGAAGCTGTGCAACGTATTTTTTATAGTCCAAGAAAAGTCCGTAGAACCCAGCTGGGTTTGAACCCATGGACATTGAATTCTGAAGTGATCATTTTACCCTAAGACTAGCGAAGCCGACAATATTTCTTATCACTTAATTTAAGGGATCGAGATTAGTAGTGCTCATTAGAATTTAGAATAAATAAACACACATTAGCGTCCAGAAATAAGCGAACCAAGGAAAACCACCCTACTCAGATTCGAATCTTGACCTCCAGTAATCGGTAGCTCATTCCATTGTGATATACCATATAACCACTGCTCCGGGTGTTTTATATTTTTTTTAAAAGAACACGTCAAGCATTTTTTAATATGTTAAAAACAAGTTCAAGGATGATTAATATATATTCATAAAACGTTCAGTGAACAAACTCACATGACGTTTTTTGTTCGTGTTTTTAAATTAAACTGTATGGCCATGGGTATTTAAATGTTGTTAAAGTTGGCTAAAATGAAAAGGTACATTATTAAAAAAACTGGTTTAGCTTTGTTTCCTTTAGTAAAACAAATAAACGAGAAGCACACTTTTTTTTTGTAACATTTTATTACTATAATACAAAATCGATTATTCGAACTAATTACGACCAGATGTTGTTTTTTTCCTCCGGATAATCAATTTTCACTTATCTGAGTAATCTCCAATAGATACCTCCGTTGTATTCGTGGAATTCTCGGATAAATTTCGTAATGTATTTTCGTTCACGTTGATTTAGTGGAAAAATAATTTAAAGTCACATAATATTATTTTCTCTTACATTTTATGTAAGTTTTGTAACGAAGGACTAACTACTAGTTTATTCAGAGTTTTAACCGTATAAGTGATCATGTAAACTTAACGTTAAGATCGTCTATTCTGGTTTAATGTTTACCGGGATGTTGGATTTATTTAATCTTATTTATTTGAGGTATTATTTAACTTGCACTTTCTGAATTGACTGAGTATATCAGCACAGAAGAATTTATCTGAGTGAGAGCGAAATGACCTAACAATTATTCCGGGAAATATATATATTTTTACATACCTCCCAGTACTATTTAGATACCACACTCGACATGGGTCCAACGGCTTTACTTTCCCTCCTAAGGAAGTTGTGCTACAAATATTTATCGCTCAAGAAAAATACGTTGACCCCAAATCGATTTGAACCCACGAAATATGGTACTGAGGCGAGCACTTTAGCTCAATACACTGAGGTCAATGATTTTGGAGTTCGGATCTCTGTTGGGTGTACTGTGTTATCTTTCCGCAAAATTATTTCCTAATCTTCCTTCACATAAATGTGGGTACATTTTTTACTTAGTTAGGTTGATTCAATATGGGTAGCAAGGATGGGTATCAAGACGTGACGTAGACCAGTATATAGATTGCCGTGGGTACGCGGACAGAATATGTTGTTTATTTTACCATTCTGTATGTTCCTGTCCACGGATCCTAAAGGGTTGGATGGATTTTGTTCAAACTTGGTATTTAGATTTTATAGTTATACTTGGGACTTATTTATTTTGACACTATCACTCAAATTAAGGGAAGCTTAGTGTTGAAATGATTTTTTTTAATTCCAAATTTTTCGAAAATATTTCAAACGATTTTTTTCAAATGATGTTTATCTGTAGATTGTATGTTATGACTTATGACAAATAAAAATGTGTATAATGGTTTTGAGGATAAAAACTCTTTGTGGGTAGTTTAATGATGGCTCTCTTTTCACAGATTTGGAATATATTAAAAATTGCACTTACGATTTGGTTCCAAATGAGTATCTTTGGTGTGTTTGTCATGGTAAATAGCACTGTATACTTATTTTTTGGATAACAATTTTTTTAATTGTGGTTTGCTGATGACTAATTAAAAAAATATATATACCTTTTGTTCAAAATGGAGATCATGGGGGTGGAGTGGAGTGGGAAAGTATTTTATATGATAATGAATATTGTGTCTTTGTTTTTCTAAAATAAATTAATTTTAAGTAGTTTACTTACGACAAATTATATAAATATAATAGTCTCGATATTGGCTTTAATATTGAGCTCAAAATGGGTATTTGGGTATAGGTTTTTTTAAATAAGAAATAAGAATACGTTTTAATTCTAACGAATTACATAGAATTATGCGGTGGTTTACAATTAATTCATTTTTGAAAATTTGAAATTTGTTAGAAATCCATTTAACTTTTAAATTATAAATATAAAGTTTTTTTATTTTGATGAACAATATAATGTTAGTTTTTTAAATAAGTTTAACTCCAAAAAAACAATTTTTTGAAAATTTTCTTCGAAATTAAAATACACAATATGAGAAAGTTAGTGCGATTGTTTCGTGCCATTTATTTTTTAGGTTTGACAATGATAGTATTTTACTTAACTATTATTTCTAGCACCGCGTCTTACTTTCTGTTTAAGCTATACATTTACTCTATTTGTGTAATTTTATAGTTACTTATTATTATTTATTTCAAAGGTGACACCTGAAGATACATACTTGATATGATGGATACGTGAAACTAAATTCAGTAATTTTCTAACTGTCGGATAAGATTATTCCTGTGAAAATTGGACTGTAGATGAGGCATTTTTTTCCAAATGTTTCTTAAGAGTTTAAATATTTTTAAAACGTCTACAAATTTTACAAGATGAAGTACATTTTCACATGCATTGTTGAAAAGGAAGCAACACTTTTATTTGACATCAGCCACTTTAAGAGCCTCTTTTGCGAGCATGCATCATAAATGAAAATTAAATCTCTTCCGTAGGGCGGTACTAATCTTGTTAGGTTAATTTTATGAACACGCTTTTACTTTACTTTTCTTCACTTTAAAGTCTAGCGTTTTAAAATTAGATTTTAGACTACAAAACTGAATAACATTTGCGTTAAACACAACTAATGGTCTTTTTAAAACTTGCAACACCAGACCAAGTGAATTTAGACACTTGTAATTTTAGTTATTGGCAATTTCAAAATGCTTTCGGGTTTAAAAGTGCTTTAGTGCTTATTTAATCGAAATATAATTATTGAATTAGAGTACAAAACTACTTATTTATTAGTTCATTTTTCTATGTATTAAGTTTGATATGCTATTAAAATGAATTTTAAACCCTCATACAATATTATCGATTTTATTTACTTATTTATAATGATTGGTTATTTTGTATCTCAAGTGGATTTTATAAATGAGAAATTGGAAATTTTTCGCTTATTTAAAGTACCCTCAAATTAATTTTAACTGGGTGTTAGAGTTGCTATTTTGTTTTTAACGCTAAGCAATGCCTATCGGTTTTTCTCATAGTTCCCTTTTAGTGAACTACCCTCAATTTTAGGATTAGATGTTTAGTTCCAACAACTCCTCCAGGTATCGTTATGAAAACCATATACACCAAATCTAAGTGTACATTTATGCTGCATCCTCACTGCTGGCCCATAGATGCTCGCCAGACACCTCACTGCTCGCATGCTCGCCATGGAGCATCTACCCTGCATCTGTTGACATTGCTGTAAGATGCTGGCACGAGAGGTTGGTTGTGAGTCGTGTTTTGTGTTATTGGAACGTGTTTCGCGTTAAGGAACGATGATGTATGTCTCAGTCATCTGATGACATTGATTGTGATTCATTTTTAACAAACATGTGGTTTGCGACGAGGGGAAGGAGTGCACCCTTTGAATCAAGAACGCCATCGCCATGGTTACTTTCACCATTTCTCTAAAGAGACCAAGAACTATCCAGAAAAGTCTTTCAGGCACTTAAGGATGTCACAACCGACCTTTCTGTATATTTTTATCCTATTGAACCAGAAATTTTGTGAAGGAACCAATCACAGCTCAAGTTACGAGATGCCCGGCGATGGTCGAGGCTCGAAAAAAACAACCTATTCGTTATCATCGCTATAGCGAGGATCGCAGCGAGCAGTGAGCAGCGCTGATGCAGGATAATTGCACCAATAAAGATTACTAGTTTGGTTTCAACATCGCCACATATCCATGTCCATAGCTCGGCAATGTGCCAGCCGCGAGGATGCAGTAAAAACGTAACCTTAGACCGATCGGTAAAATTGTTTCAGCTCTAGGCCGAGAAACACATACACATAAACAAAAAGTCAGATACACAAATACAGACGGCATCATTAAAACTATATTTTCATTTTCAGAGGGTCATTAAACTCCGAAATATCGGAACTACAACACTGAGGGTGTCGAGATAAAGTATAAAGACGAGACTGGGGTCTTAGTCTGTGTCCCACATAATGCGGGTCACATCCTATAAAATAACATGCAGGTTGTATTTATTTGGATAAGGATGAGGGGAGAAGCTTAGAGTAAAGTCATAAGTATTAATTTGGAAAGAGAATATTGAAACTACAGTGACAAAAATATCATACGAAAAACTAACTCTGCCAATACTCGGACTCGAACCTCGCCGTCAACGGCAATTTTGCACCATGCAAGTCTAATGCCTTAAGCCACTTATCCACCGATGTGAATATATAATCTCTTAATATATTATATTATAATAATCATAAATATATTTACATTTATATAAAGCATATGTCAACCTCGGAGATCTTGGGGGAAAGTACTCGTCTCATGATAAGAATTTCGTGAGTTCAAACTCAGCCGGGGTCAACGGATTATTTTTGAACGACACATCCTTGGCAGAGCGTCCTTCAGGATGGGGATGGAGGGGTTTAAGCCGTCGGTCCCATGTCAATTGTGGCATATAAAATAACCCTGTAAGGTATGTCTAAATTAACAAATGAGTAATCTCTTTCACTATCGTTTATAGAAATTCATTGAAGGCAACAGGGAACCACCATACATTCTGAGCTCCCCTAGTATATGGGATGTCTTCCAGATTGTACAGGCAGCACTAGACAGTCAAAGGGCTAAATACATGCTCAGCTCCGAATAGATAGAAATCCGATCAAACCAGCCTTCAGGTTGTTGACTTAATAAGAATATGATAAGGCTTTTTTTTTATAAGAAAGTTTGTTTTAAAGTCTAACTAATACCTTAGCTCAGCTGGTAGTGCTTTACTCTACTAAGAAGGGGTAATTTGTTCGACTATCCTCATGGCAGAAAAACTTATCGTGAGTTATATTTGTATCTATCCATTAGAGTATTATTATTATTATTACCACCGCGTCTTACTACCCGTTCGGGTTATACGCACTTACGCTAATGTGTAATGGTAGTGTGATCGTGAGATGAAATGAAGGACCTACAGTTTAACGTGGAATCCGAACCACGGTGGAGGCCTGGCATTCCCCACATTCACAAGATGTCTTGTCAGAGGTGAAGGAAGGGTTTGGTAATCAGATAAATCTTTGCCGGGACCGAGGGTTGAACCCCGGCCGCCAGCACAGAAGTCTGACACCTTACCCCTAGACCACCAGGTCACCTTCCATTAGAGTAATTAGTACTTAAGGCGTATAAACCGAACGGGTAGTAAGACGCGGTGCTAAATAAAAAATATATTCGTATCTATCCATTTCCTATGATAAATTAACACCCGGGATACTGGATGCTGTGTATATTTTAGAATTGTTAGTTTTTAAGGCACGTGCTAATAAAATTGGTTCAGAAAGTAAACTTGTTAAGGACCAAAAACTAATATATAAAACCAAAGAAACTATCAATCTTAGTACCCGTTTCAGGGACCACATGATCTAAGGCGTTGCTCTCGAAATATACTATAATTCCGATAGTGGTGAGATCGGGGTTTGAATCCCGTTCGGGTGTATTGAAAGTTTTTTTTTCCTAAATGGTGTTTACTCTTCTTTCCGCACATATGAGGGCGCGGTTTTTCTAAATGAATCAATAATCATCCCTAATACATTAGCGTGGTTAGTACAGTAGCCCCATGGCTTCTTTGGTGCTGACTGACAGCTCACAACTGAATTCTGACAGTCAACATTTAGGTATATACCTAAATTTTGACTGTCAGAAGTGACAGCTGCTAAACACATGTTTTTGCAGATCATATGGCTCGGCGTAGGGATACATAATTTGGTCTGGTAGATTTTCAAAGCCGTCAGCTGTGAATTGTGAGCTGTCAGTCAGCACCAAAGAAGCCATGGAGCTACTGTAAATATGCCTTCAACCCGAATGGTTTGTAAGACGTGGTTATTAAAGCAAAATAAATCTAAATATATTTCATTCATTCAACTTTATTTCCAAATCCGTGCCTCTGTTGGTAAAATCTGTTAGACGTGTCATCGAGACAGCTTTGTAGCAATCTGAGAGACTTATAAGCTCATACAACTGAAGGAGGGATGGTATTATGACATATATTTAGAATTAGTCTGTTTCAGACGTAACGTGGGTGTGTGCGCGTGCGTGCTGCCTCGTCAGATATACCTAACCACTGACCACTAATCCGGCGTCGAGCGTTGAAGTTTATATTCAAAGTGTAAATCATTTCAAAACGTTCAAAATAAGTTAAATAAAATAATATCCAATTCCGTGAAACAATAGCGCATCATGAATTTGACTGGAAAACAGCACACTTGACAACTAGAAAAAAAAAATTAAAAAATCTACTTTCACATATTAATAAGTCCAGTAATATGATTTGCAGAGCTGCTACTTTTGATAAAATGTATCAATACCTATAAAATAACATAATATAGTAAAATTTGATCAATGTTTACAGCAAAAAAAGTTTATATTTTCTAAGAGTTGGATTAAATTTGTAAGAAGATCAAAGTATATATTTTAATTTACCCTATAACAATATTATTTGCATTGTCTTCCAACACGTCTTCCTATACTACATCAACAGAGTAAAGATGGAGAAGATATAATTTAAAGGAAATGTATTCGCATTTTAGTGGAGGGAGGCGTGTGAAACCATTTAAGAACTACCCCCCTCATTACATCTAATTTATATCTCAATTTCTATAATTTTTCACTGTACGAATTAACAAGTGCAAAAAATAATTCAGTTAAACTTTGATTATGATATGATAAAATATTGTAAGCTATATTTAATATTGTAAAGTATTTTGTGGCTATATAAGTATTAACATATGTTGTTTATTTATCCAATGTTGCCAACCAATCTTAAATACGAACCCATAGCCGATCTCTTTTTAAAAAAAAACCGCCCTCTTGACCAGATCAGAAACAAGGACGTCTCTTGTACCCTTATTGCTCGCCATTTTGGAGCAGTATGTAAATGAGAGCGAAGAGCCCATTGTAGGCAACCATAGCTGTTTCCCTACCCCTCGTTCCTCTCCACCCAAAACCCAACCCTACCCAGGCTAGGACTTAATTACCAGGAGAAGTTAGAGCTATGCTTTTCCTCCGTTAATACGGCAATCTCATAAACCCCTCTACCCCCCTTGAACGTCTCCCTCCTGGTTGGGTAACAGGCCTTTATAGCACAGGAGAATACAAACAATTTATTTCCATAGGAAAATCAACACTTGGGCCCTGTTCTACCCCCCCCCCCCCCNATTCGTTAAGGATAATACAAATACACTATATTCAAAAGGAGTTAGAATGCATTATAAAGTTGATCTGATTGTCTTCGTAATATTGTTTAAAGTAATGTAAAAGTGTTACCTAAAATCGAAAGGGTAGTTCACTAAAAAGTTGTTGCAATATATCAACATCGTTTATCTACATATCTAACCGGCCAAGAGGTATATTGGTCATAACCCCTGACTGCTGACCTCAAGGTCCCGGGTTTGATTCCCGGCTGGTACTGTGAGTCTTTTTTTCTTGCGTGGGGAATAATTCCCATGGTCACCGCAGGCTTTAGTTAATTAGGTTTTAAGATAATTGGCTTTACACCACCATATTCACTACAATCATCTCTCATCAAATCGGGACATGGAAAGTCTTCACGAAAACGATGAGCCAGTGGTACATTCAGGCGTCTCCCAGGCAACGGTACACTAGTACTGACTGATCTTTAAACAAACTGAGCTACAGATAGATGTAGCCTAGACACGACATTATTATCTAGATATATAAATCTATCTTATCTATCTATATATAGAATCACTTAAAGGGGCTGATGTGTCAATATGTATGTTTGTTAATAATTTGAAATTTTCAGAATATGATATCTAGATGCGAGTAAATCTTAATTAAAACAAATATAATAGCTTCGGCTATTTGATTCTTAAATTTATAAGTTAATGTTGCGATGGAAGGGGTCGCAATAAAAGGTCAGTACTTTTGCACCACCTTCAGTACACCAAGCCGGGAATCGAACCGTGACCTCCACGTCATCGGCAGTCTAGTTTATTGATAGTGAGGCTTTAGACTAGGTGGCCATTAAATCAGGTAGACTACAAATTTAGGTGGTTTAAAATTTAGATAAAGTTTTTAAGTCATCTTAGATAATCATATCCCTTTATGAAATAAAATAATGAAAAGTTTTCCAAATAAACATTTTTGTATTTAAAAAAATCAATAAAAACACTCGAATCCAAATAATTTGTATCCACTATCTTAACTTGAGTTACATTCATTTTACACTCCTTCCCGATGGCCTCGTAAAACCACACCCCTAAAAAAAAACACGTATAGGCCCTAAAGGAAGACGACTCCCAAAAGGTTTTCCCTGTTTTAAATGACCGGATGTCCACATTGGCACGCCCCCCATTTTAACTGTCCGTAAACTCCTCTCAACCGTAACTGCCCCATTCATCCCTCCCCTCTAGTCCTAAAACACATACACTCACACGTTACTTTTCTTTTCGCTCGTTCATTTGTCAGATGTCTCCAAACCTTTAGAGAATAATAATGGACAGAACGTTTAAGCGAATGTCTCAAAAAATAATAATGACGCAAAAACGAATTTGACATATATGGTCACCAATGTTTCTTTTTTGGATGAAAATTTCAAACGAAAATCTGTTCACTATAAATATTTTGAAATAATGTGCTGACGTAAAAGAATGCCCAATGATTGCCGAGATCAAAACATAATTAATTTTTTCTTAATAAACCTACTTGTAGTTTTTATTTAATACGAAGTATGTTAACCACTCAACTGCCCATTATATAGAGTATATTAAGATCTTTTTATGTAGCGTTTTTTAGCACCGCGTTTTAGTACCCATTCGGTCTATACGTTTTTGTACTAATTTCACTAGTAGTGTTAGGGATTAGGAAGTATTAATTTAAGGGAATTGAACCCGCATTTGCGTGAAGGGATAGTGGAAAACCATTTGTGAAACCTCCCTCAGTGCACCCGATCTCCTCGTATTGGGCAGTCTAGTCTAACACAATATTAGCACGTTGGACCATGCAACCATCGAAGCGGGTATATATAAAAAGATTTGTCGGCATTGGTAGTCTTGGGGTGAAATTATCTCCTCAGGACCCGATGATCGTGGGTTCAAACCCAACTGGTGTCTACGGATTTTTCTTGAGCGATAAAAACGTATATCACAACTTCCGGATGTAAAACCGTCGGTCTCATCTCAATTGTGGTATGTAAAAGAACTCTGAAAGTTATATGAATATACCTTTACTGGAAATATTGGTGGGCCCTTTCACTTTCGCTCATACAAAATGAAGAGAACAAATTGTTATAACCCGCCTTAGTGGCGTAGTTGGCTAACGGCTTGTCGTGTTGAGCTCGACTGCTGAGGACGTGGAGATCGAGGTTCGAATCCCGGTCGGAAGATTTGGGAGGTTTCCTAAATGGTTTTCCACTCTCCCTCCACGCAAATGCGGATTCACTTCCTTTAAAATTTAACTTTCACAATTCCTAACCATTAGCATAATTAGTACTTAAGCGTATAACCCGAACGGGTAATAAGACGCAGTGCTAAAAAAAAAAGTTATAAATTTTTAGGATAACCTTGACAGATATTAAAGAACTGTTATCCCTATGTGAATAAAATTGCATTCTTATGTATCTACTGGAGAATTATTTGATTTATTTTGACCAAAAAATGTGTTGATATAAAAATTGCAAAAACACTACCCTTAATTCACATTCCCTAAATTACCACTTTAATCACTGGTAGCCAACGGTTTAAGAAGTTAAATTTCTGTTAAATTTGCTAATATTGTTTAATGAGAGGTAAGAAGCTCAAGTCCTAATTGGCTGCATTAAGATGATATTTAGTACTTATTTATTTTAATCGTGTCTAACCCATCTTATTTCCACGCTTATGCGGGGATTTTCATCTGAAGCACCCTTATTAGCTTAATACCTTGAACAGAGACATCACTAACAAATTTAAAAACTTTTAGCTATAAAAAAATTATACACCCTTTATTATAGAAATATAATGGGGAGAGTAGCTTAGAAGAAATTCTTTTTCATTAGCATGAGGGCGGGTGAGAAAATCACATGGGAAATAGCACTTGAAAAAGATCCTCGGCGTAGGCGGCTTCAACCTGCACCCCAATTTATCCATCAACGGAGAACGAAAGACCTGCGAGCCTAGCGCAATAAGCCACCCGATCCCTGATGTGAATTATTATGAAAGTGACGATCGATCCAATAGTACCATGTTATATACCATAAATTGACTAAAATAAGTTTAAGAATCAAATAGCCGAAGCTATTATTTATGCTTTTTATTGAGGAATTATCCATCAAGATATATTCTGAAAATTGAAAAATGACATTTGGATACGGGAATCGAACCAGGGACCTTTGGCTTAGTACGCCAATGCTCTAACCCTTGATCTACCAAGGGTCATTCTTCACTCATATTTTAAGGCAGAGTCTATGATGGACGTGCGGAAATCATCGGCTACTAATGTGTGATTTATTTTATTAAGATAAGCGTATAACCCGAACGGGTAGTAAGACGCGGTGCTAAATATTATTATTATTATTTTATTAAGCTCACGAGCTATCAAATAAAGCATCCACCTTCGACTTGGAGTTGGCTTCATGCTGCGGCCTGTACAATTATTATAATTGTAAGGGATCGCATATTTAAGAATCAAGTAGCCAAAGAATTCCTCAATAAACTTGACACGGTTGTATTCCTCATTCTCAATCAGGCTTAACGCACTGCACAATACCTCCTCGTCCCAACAGGCATCCTGGTGAGCCGGATTTGAAGGTTTTTGATGACATTGATGTTTGTGTCGAATAAGATTGAAGAGCTTTGCGTAGGATCCCTCACAAATGCCGCATTTAAATGGCACAATGGCAATTGGAGATGCAGCAAAATAAATATCCCTGGGAGAAAAATAAACACTCTTGCTCAAGCTCAACGCTCTCTACTCAAAACTGCGTTCCCCCTCTCACGTTTTTCAAAATGTTTCTGCTAGCTCCGATCACGTCAGCAGAGTGCTACGACAACTTGAGCGTGCCTAGTGTATTGATTCACTTTTAAACATTACACTTTATCCTTCTAGATATATCATTCAGCGTGCTTTAGATTTAAATCACTTAGAATCTAAATAATAGACACACTTTGAAAGGAAACGTTACCAAAACTGCCCAGACCGATTATGTAGTCATCGGACGTTTCACCCATAATTTTAACATTATAATACTTTTGTACATTGTTAAATCCTTTAGATTTACGGGTTCTTCTTACTTTAACTCCTCTTCCACTGAGGGTGGGCACGTGGGTGACTCTGCTGACACTGATGTTTGGTAGGCAGACAGCTCTGGTGGTGGGCACACGGGTGGCTCTGGCTGTGAGTACTCTGATGTCTGATAGGCAGATGACTTTGGCGGCGGGTACGCTGGTGACTCTGATGTCTGGTAGGTAAACGACTCTGGTGGTGGGTACTCGGGTAACTGACGGTGGGTAGGCCAGTGGCTCGGGGGGTGAGGGCGGTGTCTGCAGCGTCGTTAAGGATGGTGGCAGGTGGTGTGAAGTTCGGAAGGGTGGTGGAGGCCTGGGCAACACGGCCACATTGTCCCCTTTGTGGAAATTGTACACAGTACATGTCATATCAGACATGTAAGATTCCTCAATTCTCTCGTAGGGTAGTGCTTTAGTCGCTCTTATCGTGTGACAGGTAGTTGCAAAACCCGATATAGCCTCACTCCTCTTTGACTCTGTTCCCTACTTTGTAAATTACATGTCTATCACTCACAGCCACACTGAATATTTTCTACAGTCATATAGGAACGCCTCACAACCGTATGATCCCCAAACATTAAATTAATATAGCGGTTCTAGGAATGGTGAGCGTACCTGAAAGCTAAACGTACGGTATGGTTTGTAGGGTCCGCCGTGCAATACGGTGCATATGTATTAACTGCCCAGATGACCTATGTTATTGTTGTTAACTGCTTGACTCTTCTGCGCCATCTCCTAAGCTCGTTAAAAGTTCACAATGGTAGGTGAACCTGGTTTTACTCCATCGCAGGTAAATAAAAGTTTTTTGTTACTAAGTTCGCACACGTCTTCATCTGTTAGAGTACCAAAATGACAGGGTAAAAATAAACAAAACTTGCCATCTAGATAGGCTATTAGGCGTCTCCCGAACTTTGTATTGACCACTTTTAATTTATCCACAGAGTTATATCACTCAATTTTACGGTCTGCACGGTGTTAACAATATTTATCAGCTGTTGTAACTTGTCCATCTTGAACCGCTCTACAAACTCTTATAAATATATGACCAAGTGGGTGCCTCCCTTTGTATTCCCTTCCCCCCTCCCATAAGTGACGTCACGTGGTACGAGAAGAACATGTTCAATGACCTCTTGTATTAGCTCATAGATTCAAGGTTACGATCTATTCTTGTCTTGTCGAGTGGCCAAACTGGCACCAGTCAACAGGGTTGCGACAATGCTATGACGTCATCGGGGAAGCCCATTGCTGAGGGAAAGGGTCTACAGAGTCAATGACCTAGCTCATGGTTTCAAGATCACGATCTATTCCTGGCTTGGCGAGTGGCCAAACTAGCACCAGTCATCAGGACAGTCACTAACGATGCTAAAAACTCCTTCGGGTCTCAAGTTATGGTTTTATGTACCCTTAAAAAGATAGCGGGGTTCAAATCCAGTTTCATACATGCGAAAGGAGGCGTTTCAATTTGAAAGAGGACCTCGCATGGAAGACTTATGAAACACCTCTGGTGTTTGAATTCTCCCCTTTTTTCAGAGGTCAAAGCCACCGACTTACAAGGCCATTTGGGACGGAAATATACCAGAATGTCAATGCTCCAAAAGACGTGTGTTCCAGAAATACATGGTTGTGACATAACAATTTCCCCATTCTGTTTCCAAAGTGCATGTTAAATACTTAAAATAAATTTAAATGGAAAAATAAGCTTGTAAATAATATTCATTTTTGACTTTATATATTTATAAAAGACAAAGCCCATCCAATATAAATGGCTATCATATTATTGCTTTGGATGCATTAAACTTAACGCATTACTAAATATTAAATTAACGTGATAAAAACTCGCTTCAAAGGTCGAATAGTATAAGGCATCACCTTCGAGTTAGACTGGTATGCTCATGACGGGGAGCTCGAGGCTCGAATCTCAGTTGGGTGAACTAGGGGTAGTTTTTCACTCTACCTCTACACAAATGTGGGTTCAAACTTCCCAATTCCTGATCCAATAGTGTCATTTGTACTTAAGCGCATAACCCGAACGGTTAGTAAGACACGGTGCTAAAATGTGTCAAATTCATGTGATCTATAAATAATATGTGTGCCAGATCATGTTTGAGTTCCCATTTTAGAAACAGGCTATGGGAAGGTCATGGTTTGGTCTAGCAGAAAGTTATTTATGAAGGCAAATTTTCATAAACCGTTTTCCACTTCCAACTCTGTAAAATTGAGATACATTCCTTTAGTAAATCTAATTTCTTCAGCCTTAATTCTTTCTTGTGTTAAATATTAGACATGTAGAACGATGGTAAGCTGTGTGTGTGTGTGTGTGTGTGTGTGTGTGTGTGTGTGTGCGTGCGTGTATTCTAAACGGACATTTAAAATTTTAATAAATACTCAGGAAAAGCTAAACAAATCCATGGTATAGTATTCAATTTAAAAATAAATATTATTGATTCCTTTTTCAGCGTTGAGCGTAATAAGAAAGGTTTTTCTAATAGACTTTCCACTCTCCCTCCTTGCAAAATATGGGTGCAGTTCCTCTAATTTTGGCTTGCGTCTTAAGTGGCTAATCTGTTTTGTATAAATGTTATTTATCATATCAACAAAATATAGTCTCGAACATTAAGTGATATTTAAAATTGTATTTAATATTACTTATAAATTTTTGTAAAGTTATATATTATTTCATCAAGATATAATGGTTAACATTAAATTTCTTTGTTGTTTAGTTGGCTTATTTGTTTTGTGTAAGTGCTATTTATTAATATGTCAACAAAATATAGTTTCGAGGATTAAATGATATTTAAATTTGTATTTAATATTACTTATGAATTTTTGTAGAAGTTGTATATATATATATATATATATTAGTGCGTCAAAATATAATTGTTGACATTAAATTTCTTTGTTGTTTAAGTGGCTAAATTATTTTGTGTAAATGTTATTTATTATGTCAACAAAATATAGTATAAAGCATTAAATACTATTTAATATTGTATCTAATAAAACGGGTTTTTTTTAAAATAATTTACCTCTGTGGCGTAGTTGACGGAAGTGCATGTTTCCTGTAGAGCCAGACGGTCGAGAATGGGTAAGTTTGAGTTTCGAATCTCGGTCGGTTAAACTAAGAGTGTTTTCCGTTCTCCATTTACAAATTCTGGTTCACTTCCCAATAATAAATCCGTTAGCGTAATTAAAACTTAATCGTCTACACACGTACATGCTGACAGAAGATATAAAAAAATATTGATAGGCTTTTGTTGCGAGGATGGCCCCACCTGCTCCTGCTCGGTATTAGTTTCCATCTTGGTTCACTACAGTTGAAATTTAAGAAAAAACACGTATTAATAATTATATACATTATAGCGTACTGCCATTTTTGCTATTCAAAATTAAACTCTTATATTATGTGTTTGTTAATGAGTGGAGTCCGGAAAATAATTATTTAATATACAACCAAATCTATAAAGGAATAAGATCATCACTGGGTACCACGTATTAGCTAAATAAATGGTGACGGGAGGGGTTCGGGGTTCAAATCTTTGTCGTGTGTGTGCACTGAAGTCTATTTCCTCACTCATCCTCCAAATTTTGTGTCCCAGCCGGGTAGTAAGACGCGGCAGCCTTAATTATTTCTTGTGTTAAATAATAGACATGTAGAACGATGGTAATCTGTGTGTGTGTGTGTGTGTGTGTGTATTGTAAATAGACATTGTAAGTTTAAATAAATATTCAGGGTAAGCTAAGCAAATCCACACCATATGGTTCTCTCGGTTTTGGTGGCTACAGGCCATGAAGCACCCGGCAAGAGATATCGGGGTTGGAATATATGTTGAGTACACAATCTAAATGTCTAGCTCATATAGTTATTACGGGAGAGGTCCCGAGTGTGAATCTCCCTCGGATGAACTGGGGGTGTTTTCTATTATCTTTCTCTCTCACTCCACGTAAACGCTGGAACATTTATATTTTACTCCTCTAATCCTTGACGGATACTTACATCCGCGCATTTCGATGGACGATACCAAAAAACCGATTTGGTAGTCTTTAGGGTGTGGGATAGCGGCCCTTAACTGAGGAATATAAATCACCGTAAGGCTTCCAAGGCCCCTGATTGTGCATAATCAGAGCTGTGTCAATGCTCTCTAGTTGCAACAAAACCCATTACCACATAAGGGTTCCGACAATGCGATGACGACACCAGGAAATCCCATTAACACATAGGGGGTTGCGACACATATCTCTTTAGGAAGGGGGTAGTGAGGGGAAGTGAAAGGGGTCTTAGGGCCAGGAACCATCTCTCACACTCTTCGCTACGCTTCCGTCAGGAGAGCTTCATGCTCAGTGTTCCTTTCGATGACGAGGGTACCGTCACAATGCATTTTATACTTGCATCGATGGTCGCAAGGTCTAAGGTGTCATTAGACGGCCAGTGACAGTGATCGATGTTTGAAGCAAATGTGGGTACACATTCTACCTGGTTGACAGGCCAAATGATATGCAGGGTGCAGGAAGTACGGCCGTTCTAAAAGACAAAGATTGGTCTATAGAAAGCACATCTGAACTTGCGGCTTTCGATGCGCCAAGTGGCCTTGGGGCTGGGGAAAATCAAATATGAATCAGCGACCTTCAGAAGGCCACGACCGTTGCACCAAGTGGCCTTGGGGGTTCATGACTCTTCAACAAGGTCATTACCGAACTCTATCAAAATTTATAACAAGTTACTGTTGTTGCGACCTCACAAAGAGAGTGGTATGACGAAGTGTAGAGAGGGAAGGGGTGAATTGAAAGGTAGTCCAACACTGTTTTGTGAGAGGGATAAGTCAGTGTAACTTAGTTCATTCTGTGCTGTTGTGATGTAAGGAGAGTGGGGAGTGAAGTAAAAGGGAAAGGGGTCTTACGGCTGTGATACGCTGTCAGCTGCTCAGTGATCACACTTTTCGCTTGGCGGCCGGCTAGAGAAGATGCTCCCAGCGCTCACTAGCGATGCCGAAGGAGGATCACCGTGGTCTGCACGCCAATAAATAAATTTAAAAAACTCCAACGCCCCATCCCAATCCTACCCAGACATAAAAACTAATGAACAAATAGCCAATGCGCACAAATAAAATGCAAATGCTCACACATAAATAACCGTTGACCACACATAAAAAATCAATGAACATAAATAAAAAACAAATGAGACAAGAATAAACAAGTTTGGAACACTCGAAAGGGATCAGGAGGAGAGGATGAGGGTCAGGAGGAGGGACGAGTAGGCTAGTGGGAGGGAGGGGGAAACCAACAGCCAATAAGAGAGCTAGGGTCGTGGTCACATGATCAAACTCAGCCAATCAGAGAGCTGTTACAGGTGGTCCCACCAACTACTCACCAAGTATTACTACCCGTTTGGTTCATACGTTCATGTTATAATTACGCTAGTGACTTTAAGGATCAGAAAGACTAAATTTATATGAAGTGTATTCGGATTTACTTGGAGGAAGAGTGGAAAAACATTTAAGAGAAAACACACCCACTACACCCGACCTATATTCGAACCTTAATCCCCCCCTGTTATCGGAGGTCTAGTTAAGACGATAGTAGCGCATTATACCTTGGTGACATCGAAGCGGGTAAACGACTTATTGGATTAATAAACAAATGGGTTGTTTTTTGTTATAATTTAAGTAATAACTGTCTTTTATTTCCTCCCCTCTGGCGCTTCTTGTCAGGATGGTTGCGGGAGAAGTTTAAGGAGCAATTGAGATAAGTGTCCTGGCACATAGTTATCTGATTGCCAAACCATTCCTTCACATCTGACAAGACGTGTATTAGTCAAAACTTGCGAATGTGTGGAATGCCAGACCTTCACCTTGGTTTGGATTCCACGTTAAACTGTAGGTCCTCCATTTCATCTCACAATCACCCTACCATTACACATTAGCGTAAGTAGCGCACAACCCAAACGGGTAGTAAGACGCGGTGGTGATGATGATAATAATTTTTGAGAAAAGTTAATCGTAACTGGCTTTTAAGGTTTTTTATTGAAAAAGTAGACTATTGGATAGAGTATAGTATGACAAAAGTCTGAATTAATATGACAGCCATGTCTAAAGCGAAGGGATAGGTTAGAAGTGAGACCGTCGTGTCAGCAACCTGTGTTAGAGTAAGTAGAACCTGGGTCTATACTTGGGGAGGTCGTTTCGTATCCACTGATGCCCGCCCACAGCATTGCATGGTGGGTTTCATACAGGGATCCATTGTATGTTACTTAACTCTGCTAATGGTCGTGACTTACTAATTCGGTAACAGGAAATACTGTCGCCGCCATTAAGTCTTAGTGCTTAACGACATCAAGCTTTGAAGCTTCTAAGCTCCTTAGCCTTATGAGCTTGACAAAGACTCAAGAATTTAATCATCAGGTAGGTGTCTATTGCCCCTAGATGGTCTAATCCCAGATAATAAAAAACAATTGCGTATTTTCGGGTTGCAATAATTATTGATTTATTAAGTTCCGTAACAAGCTTACTCGGCGCTGAACTAATTAAAGGTGACCTGGCGGTCTAGGGGTAAGGTGTCAGACTTCTATGGTGGCGGCCGGGGTTCGATCCTCGGTCCCGGCAAAGATTTATCTGATTACCAAACCCTTCCTTCACCTCTGACAAGACATCTTGTGAATGTGAGGAATGCCAGGCCTCCACCGTGGTTCGGATTCCACGTTAAACTGTAGGTCCTTCATTTCATCTCACAATCACCCTACCATTACACATTAGCGTAAGTGCGTATAACCCGAACGGGTAGTAAGACGCGGTGCTAATAATAATAATAATAACTAATTAAACACATTGTGCATGTTGTTTAGAACTACAGTTATTGTTTGAAAGTAAATATTGCTGCTGGCAGTTGGCAGGCTAGTATTTACATCACAAATCGTGTAAAATAGTACAGCAAATACTTCTGAGATGGCTTCATAACCTTTTATGTGTTTTTTTTAAAAGTATGCCTTAAACACTTAAAATAAAACCACAAATAATGTAATATAATTCAATTATTTTATTCAAATGGCTCAAAAATATTGTTTTAGATACTACAAACAAACCGATCTAATGGTCTAAAGCGTCGTTCTTGCAAAAGACTGGATTGTTGATGAAAAGGAGATTAGTTTTCAAATTATGGTTGTATGCACTGGTAGTGGTTTTTACAAACTGGTTTCCACTTTTACATTATTACTCACTTCAATTGCTGGTGTATTTTCTCTACATTCAACCTTCTCCATCGTTAAAAATTTGCTTAAATAGTGCATTTATGGATAACCTAAATGGGTAGTAGGGCGTAGTACTAAAAAATAGTTAAAATATTACAATATTTGGTAGTAACTATGATTTTTCATTTTAAATGGGTAACATTCAACATAAATATCTAATTTAAATATTTTTAAGAGGGCTATCTTGGATATAGTTTATAAACAGTGTTATCTCTCTTTATGATAGATTTATGGTTTAACTTAATCTAGATAAACACACTTATTACTCCACATAGAGAGGAATTGTAATATGCATTAAGATGACTACCTTAATACATTTTTATAAAATATGTTATAGGTTCAACCCGAGATCGTATTGGAGTACCCTGGACTTGAAGTCCGTTTCTATTAAAGTTCAACCACAGAAAGAAAAAGGCAAGTAGTTTTAATTCTGCATATTCACGTTTATTTAACTTTCACACCATGTTTAAGTTTTGTAATTTGTAATTATCTTTTTATGGCTTACACACTATATTAATTACATTGGCAATTTAAGACCAACATGATTTTTATCTTGATGTACTTAAAGCGTGAACAACCATGAGAATTTTCACTACTAAATATTTAAAGCATTTACATAGTAATTTTCATCTTTGTTATAAAAAAAAAGTTGGCTCTCTTCTAGCTTCAACCAACTGAACTTGATGGTTGGCTTTGCTCATTAGCATGCAGTTTGCTCCTTCCAAGCACTCCGTTTGAATACCTTTTAAACGTGTCACAGGAAGATAGTTAGCGTGTCCTTTAAGATGGCGTGCAAGGGCGTACGATGAACCGATATCTCTCTTTATTTCAGTTTCTTTTAATTTATCTCACATTGGTGGACATATAAATAATTGAAATTGCAATAAAAGAGTATATTAATCTTTTAGAAGCTTTTTTATTTGACATCAAATTGACAAACCATATGAGTAACTATGATAATAGTTGACCAATGATGGCAATATTGTCAGAAAACACGTATGCATTTGATTTATTATTTTCTTTAAACTGAAAACACACTGAAAATATTTGAGCTAACAAAATTCAATATGCTTTAAATAAATTGCATGATACAATTTTATATACTTTCTCACATATTAAATTATAGTCTGATTAAATTTTTTTAAATCAGTTATCAATAAGATACCCTTTGTTAATTTTTCCTTTGAAAAACACATTATTTTGATACAAACACTCTTTAGATCTATATTTTGAATAAAATTGCTATAGCTTATTTTAATTACACATGTTCAAATATCAGCAAATTACTTTTTTTTTTATAAGAAAAGAAAAATTATGATTAACTATGTAAAACTTCCCCTTGTACCAATTTTGAACAAACACATGACAGCTACAGTTAAGTCTTTGTAGATTGGTCATCAGTAGATTTTCCTCAAAAAATAAAGTAAAGGCCACAGTACTATTAAATAATGTCAAATCCTTGCCAAATATTCATTTTAAACATAATAGTAGCCATTATTGAAACTTTTTGAATTTTTAAGCATAAGTTATTATTAAACTACCCATGATTGAAGAATAGAATCAAGATTTTAAAACTCCTTGAGATAATTATCAAGCAATATAGAAATAGTTTTAACAAACTCTCAAATCATTTTTGCTGTAGCCCTAGGGCACAGACAAGGACAAAACAGATACCCAGCCTTACGGGAGTTTTGTTGCGCTCCCCGAGTCAGGTATAACTTAAA
>CABFOV010001913.1:2054-36675 GCA_902141375.1 Timema poppense
GGAATTTTCCATTTTTGATCGTTTCTCCACAACTATTTCAGATACTAAATAACTTATCATTGTAAGGGGGTAGTTCTATTAAAGATACAAATAATTTTTTATAAAATCAAAAATAGTTTCTGAAATTTAAACAAATATATATACTTTTTAATTCAGGTCATTAAAACTGAAATTTATTCCTAAGCTCTAGGGTGGATAAAGATGTTTCTCTCTTCTCAATTTATCTGTAACATTGTAAGTAACAGTGTCTATTGTTTCATTTATTATCTTTGGCGTAGTATTTCTACAACAATGTATATACCTATTATTTCGTATCACAAATCTTGCGAGTTTTTAGTAAATGTATATTTAAGATAAAAGCGGGAGAAAGTTTGTGCGGTGCACCTTACCATTTATTTTTCCTAGTGTACAGACGCATCGAGGACTGAAAAACAACAACCATGTTAATGTCAGGAAGCATTTGTGTGTGTGTGTTAACTCAGTCAAGGATTCCCAACCTTTTTTGATGATCAGGTGGCCTAAGGGTAAGGTTTCGAGGCTTCTGTGCTGGGGCCTGGGGTTCAATCCTCGGTTCCGGCACAGATTTATCTGATTACCAAACCCTTCCTTCACCTCTGATAAGACATCTTGTGAATGTGGGGAATGCCAGGCCTCCACCGTGGTTCGGATCCCACGTTAAACTGTAGGTCCTTCATTTCATCTCACAATCACCCTACCATTACACGTTAGCGTAAGTGCGTATAACCCGAACGGGTAGTAAAACTCAGTGCTGATAATAATAATATATTTTTTAGCACAGCGTATTACTACCCGTTGGGGTTAAACGCTTATATACTAATTTCCCCGTCACTGGCAATTTAGTCTACTCTGAGAGTAGCGCGTTAGATCATGTGGCCACCAAAGCGGGTCTGGCCACGTTTAATTGAAGACAATATTTTACGACACTAGTATAAAGGCATATATAATACATTTTATTATTAAATTTTGATGAATATTAAAATGCTTAGTATCGAGATGCAGTTGATAAGTGTATTTCTCTATCGGTGGTGCTCTCAATTACTTACAGAGCAAAATACATTTTTATTTAAAAAGTTTCAACAAATTTTGACTTATGTCCTCTTTTTGAGACTCATTGGTATGTTTAGTGGCTAGTAGATACGTTGGCTTTCAAACGTCGCCGCCGCCGTCGCTGTGGAAGGTGCGCGCCACATCATGGATAAAGATGGCGCTCACCGTCTGTACCAACGGCGTGCCGTGTTGAATTCCTTCTAATTTGCCGTTTACATTCTTTATGCTCCAGTGTGCTAAGATGAATCAAAGGAAGAAATTGTGTGTACCAAACGCCCTTTTTCTTCTCGTTGTCCAACGTCTCGAATTCTTGGTTGATTGACGCACAAACCTCTCTCCAAAATGACTATTCCCTAGTCCGAGATTTGTACTCCTCTAAGATTCTGACTCAAAGCATTAGACTCAATTCCACTTGTGCATTTAATGCCTCAAACCCGCCTCGGTGGCATAGCTGAAGGTTAAAGACTGGATCTAGTAGCAGATTAATCACGAAATTATTTGTTAAATTAAACCTTAGAGAATTTGGGTGGCACACACTTAATATTTCGCGGCACACTGAAGTTCCGTGGCACACAGTTTGGGAACCACTTGATTAAATCACAAACGAAGTTTTAATCGAGCCCATCTTATTAATGTGGGGAGTGTAAATTTAAAATAAATTATACATTTTAATGATGATTTTAATATGAGTATACAAATATAGCTAGTTTGGTTTAGCCAACCTGAGGTGATTAATTAAAGCACATAATTAATTTAACATTAAAATAATGCATAAATCCATTAATATAGTATCCCACTAATAATTTTGTAATTGAAGATTCATTGAAATGATTTCTTCCCATGTCATCAATGTGTTTATCTTCAAACAGATTACTTGCACAATTGACCCCTTTTAAATTGTATTGTTCAATCCACATTTCATCCTAGTATCATCAATTGAGCTCCGGTTGTTCCCACAACAATTCACAAACAAGATTTAGGCTGCCTAGTTAATATATCGAGAGCTTTCATTCCTCTAATCATTTGTCACATTGGTTCTCGAAGGGTGTGCCGTGAAATCATCAACATTGTGTTATTATTGATAATTCATTTTATTAAAAGTAGTTGTATTTACTTTTTTTTACTTTCTCTCGACACCTCGGAGAGAAAGTATTAGGATCGTAAAAAAAAAGCGAACTTGAGATTTTGATAAATATCGACGTTCCATGAACCGCTTAAACAAAAACAAAAAATGTTTTCGCAATTCCGTCTGTCTATCTCTCGGGCTAAAGCCTAAACTATTTACTGATTGGGCTAAAATTTTGTGTCTGAGGTTTTCACAAGGTCCCGACAAGGAGTTTTTGAAATTATATTTCCAACCTTAAATTTAAGGGTAGTTTAATGAAGGGCAAAGAGAGAGAGAAAAAATCGATTTTTTCGAAATTTGCTCTAACTATTTTGTTTGAATTTAAATCTAGACGCTGATTGTTACCATGAACAAAGTGGCACTTCCCATTTTCTCATAAAAACTACGTCGGAAAATTTCCCTCCTGTAAAATATCCTTAATTTTCATAATTTCTTCACAGCTATTTGAGATTCAAAATAAATTTTTGTTGTAAAGTTGTAGTACTATTAAAGATAGAAATCTTTTATTTGAAATATATTTTAATAAAACCAATAATTTCTGAGCTATAAACAAATATTTTTTTTTTAATCCAGCTCTTTTAAAATGAATTTGATTCTTATGCTCTTTGGTGTACAAAGATGTTTCTCTTTTCTCACTTTTTCTCTAACGGTGTTTATAAGCCCCTAATGTCATAGAGTAAGTAAATAACAGTGTATATTATTTCATTTATGATCTTTGTTGTAGTGTTTGTACAACAATGCATAAATCTATTATTTCATTTCACAAGTCTTATGGGTTTAAGTAACTGTCTATTTTAAAATAAAAACGGGAGAAAGTCTGTGCGGTGAACATTATAATTTTTTTTAATGAAAGAAAAAAGTTAGAAATTGTCATTTATTTATTTTCCAAAGGATTTAATGACTTACGATCAAAGAGCTGTGAAACTTGAGCTTGTAGTTTCTTACAAAAAAAATAAATTTCGGGTCGAATAGAGGACAAACGCACACTTATTTTCTGTTCAACTGACAGAAGTATCTGCGCATGCGCATGGCCTAGTCTCCCGTGGTGTCAAAAACTTGCAAGTATAGTATACTGTGAAGAGTCACGTGAACAACAACAACAAAGATTAAGGACCACAGACTCGCTTCAAGAGTAAATCAATACATGAAAATCGTTACTTAAATATCTACAAACTTCTTGATTTTTACTTTTTGACAAAACGTATTTTTATTTTTCTAACAAATAAACAATGATTCTGATTAAATATTTTCTTTCAGAAATGCCATACCATGTTACCATTTCATTCGCCACTTTAAGACACACCCTAATAAACTGGACTGAATAAGTAGTAACTTTTCTCGAAACCTTCCCAACTCCTTTAACACGACCGTAGTTAAATATTTGGGCTGTCTGTAAACTCGTCATAGGTTCACGTCATGAATAAAGATTATGTTTAAATGAACGAGCCCGCCCAGGCACCAGCCTTGGAGGCAATACTTCTTCCTCCTGAAGGGATTTTGGGTATATGGTTTTTAAATGTAAATAAATATGTTGGGCGTGGAGTCCCACGCGCCTGGGTTTCGATATCTACGGTCCATTATGAACGTTGGCCTTATTATTTGTTACGTTGCATATTGGAATGGTGTTATTTGTTACGTTGCAGATTGGATGGTGTTATTTGTTACGTTGCTGATTGGATGGTGTTATTTGTTACGTTGCAGATTGGATGGTGTTATTTGTTACGTTGCAGATTGGATGGTGTTATTTTTTACGTTGCAGATTGGAGAGTGTTTTTTGTTACGTTGCAGATTGGATGGTGTTATTTTTTACGTTGCAGATTGGATGGTGTTATTTGTTACGTTGCAGATTGGATGGTGTTATTTGTTACGTTGCAGATTGGATGGTGTTATTTTGTTACGTTGCAGATTGGATGGTGTTATTTGTTACGTTGCAGATTGGATGGTGTTATTTTTTACGTTGCAGATTGGATGGTGTTTTTTGTTACGTTGCAGATTGGATGGTGTTATTTTTTACGTTGCAGATTGGATGGTGTTATTTGTTACGTTGCAGATAGGATGGTGTTATTTTTTACGTTGCAGATTGGATGGTGTTATTTTTTACGTTGCAGATAGGGTGATGTTATTTGTTACGTTGCAGATTGGATGGTGTTATTTGTTACGTTGTAGATCGGATGGTGTTATTTTTTACGTTGCAGATCGGATGGTGTTATTTTTGACGTTTCAGATCGGATGGTGCTATTTGTTTACTTCGTTTTATACGCCAAGCAAATTTAAAAAAAAATCCATTTGAGTTTTATTTTGATAGTGGCTCATTTGAAATTGACTTATTTAAATATGATATTTTAAACAATCCTAGTATTTTTTTAATTTACATATTTTATATTTTAGTTATTATATTCATTTGTTGTTTTCAGCAGGTCTGTTGTTTTATTTATTCTTCTTATTTTTTCTAAAGTTCTAATAATTTTATTTTTTATTGATCTGCTTCAAAACGGCAATAGAACAATTATACTTAACTGATATTTGGGTGATTTTGACTTTTAGTTAACTTTAAAAAATATACATAATTATACACCCTTCACCTAAAACTAGAACTATTGCATTATTGTTCAGCAGTATCGAATTTGCAGCTCGAGTTAAATCAACAAAGTGTTACGACCAGGACTGAAATTTTGATATTTTGAAAAGGAACGAGTTTCGTGAATCATTTTATTCTTGTATTTTTTTAAAATATGCAACACGCCAGAGTTTTATTCGGACTGTTTATATAAATAACAAATTGTGTTTGTGAATTTATTTTGGAATGGCTACTGTATACAGTTATCTTGACATGATTGACAGGATATTTTTGCCAGTTAACTTCAACATCCACTCAAGAATCTCATATTCTATTAGAGTTTTATTTAGTTTTAGAGGTGTATATAATAATTTAATTTAAAAATATTCTGTTATTAATCATTTTTGATACTCGAAAATATGAATTACTACACATTTCTCGGTAAGTCAAAGATAAAATCATTAACTGTACCGTATATAATGTTGTCGACTCGAGACATGTGACTGAAGGTTGGTTTCCTGTATCTCGACTTCATGACAACTATCTCCAACTACTGATTTATTTTTCGTTTTATTTCTCTGATATCTACAAAATATTAATCTGTAAGGAGATTTAAAACTAACACAAACTTTAATTTTTAACAAAAATCAAAGTTTAATTCATACCCTCCGGAATCATGTTGTTCGAGCGTCATTTATTGTTCTAGTCCGTGCGATTCCTTTATGAAACTGAGGGTAAAACTTTTTCAACTCGGGATGAAATTAAAACTCCTTCCTTTACGCGTCTTTCATCTTGGGAATAAAACCATCTTCCCTTTTTTTTCCTCCCTCTTATGTTCCTACCTCTTTATAAGAATAAATTGAATATAATATCTCCGTGTCTCCTCTCACATCACAGTCCAATTTTCACAGAATGGGCGTTATCTGACAATTAATAAAATAATAGATATTATTTCGCGTATTCATACGTCAAGTCATGTGATCTGCAGCTGTTGCCTTTGATAGATATTATACATACTGATAAAAACATTTGGTGACAGGTAGAATGTATCTTCGTATGAATGTCTCCAAAACTAAGGTGATAGTTTTTGATAAGGATGAATCATGAAATGATTTTCAGCTTAGCATAAAGGGAAAACTGTTAAAACAAGTGAATGATTATATATATCTAGGTAGAATGTTCTGTAAAAATGTAAGGATGGATGGCGAAATCGACAGACGGGTTAGTGCATATCGGAGAGTAGTTGAATGTATTTGGGATATTGCATTAAAAAAATGTATCGATAGAAGTAAAGATGGCAATATATAAAAGTTTGTTGATCCTAATAATGTTTTATGGATTTGTAAGGAGAAACACAAGCAAGGTGAGTGCGGTTGGAATGTGATATCTAAGAAATGTATGTGGAAAAACTCGTATGGACAAAGTCAGTAATGAACGCGTCTGAAGGAGTGCGGTTTGAAAAAGAATACAAGCCAATGTGAAAGGAGCGTGCTACGTTGAGTGTGGATCGAGGGATGAAGCTAATATATGAAGGTAGAATGTGTAGATCAAAAGCAAGAGGTAGGCCATCTAAAATTTTAATTATTTTAGACAATTGTGTGAAAAATAAAAACATTACTAGCTTAAATGAGCATGTACGAGTTGTATGGATGTTGTTGAAGCGAAGGGAGTATGCAAGGACTAGGGAAGTATTGTAACGATGTTCCAAACAAAGAATATGCAACACACTACAACCTAGTAATATGGAGGTTGTCTAACTCACCAAGGCTCACCAACTCTCACCAACTTTCGCCAAGTCCGACCGAGGCCTCTCCCCGTCAAATGGGACGCACGTACTCGCTGCGACGCATCCACTCTCCTGGCTTGGGCAACTACGACTGACTGAGGCGCGAGCCAAATCAGAACCTCAAACTCCAAAAGAAAATACTGTTGCCAACTTGATTTGGCAAACATCCGCCCCTGGAATGTTCCAGCTTAGCCTGGCAATTACTGGTACCTCCGCGTTCGGACCAGAGCGCTGTTCTCTACCCTTCCTTTGTTCTATGTGCCTCCCCTCCTTCCCCCCTTTACTGAGAACTTGTTTGTGGTATATAACAACCGCTGTAACTTCATAGGTCACTCATTGTATCATTGGCCTTTACCAGGTGAGGGCGCTTGATTGAAATAATATTAGAGTAAAATCTATCAAAATTCTCTTTGGTTCTAAATATGGGGAGGGAATACTTTTCCAAATTACTGTTTGGCAATACTTTAATATTTATTAATGGGGACCTTTTATTTTGATTTGGCGTGGCTGGTCCACGATCCAATGTTAGTAACTTTCTGGGGAGATTCATATTTTGCTTAGTTCTATTTATTTACGGTAGGCGCGCCCGAACCTGTATTCTGGTTCATCTATGTAACATTTAATATTGTCTAGGGTAATTTTTTTGGGATATGAGTTTGTTTAGAATTAGATGCATTTTGTATAGGATAGTTAATTTATGTTATAGGCGCAACGGGAGATTGGGCAACGTGTTATACTTCTTCGAGCATTGTTATTGGTTTAGGCTATTTGGTAATTTAGGATAGGTCTCCAACGGTCATGGTTGGGACTTCAACTTATAATATTTAAACTAACTAACTATAATATTTTTTATAGTTATGCGAGGCTATGTTTTACGAGCTTTTTCTTGTTAAAGTTGATAATATAAGCGCGCGCTTGGGCGCCAAATTTAAATGTTCATTTCAAACTTTCACCCTACGTTCCTCTTGTAGGACAAGTAATATATTGTATGTTATGGCGGCTTAGTCTGCGCCTTGACAGACTAAGCGAAGGCTGGTTAAGCCATTAATGTACTCATCATTCATTTTATCATTGTAATTTATCAAAAATAAAAAATGTTCCTCTTGTGACCTCATGGTTATTATTTTTGGGGCCCACTTCCCGACCTCTGTGTGAGCGTCACAGTGTGGTGACAGTTGTTGAGGGTGAATTAAGTATGAAGTTGCTTTTTGAGCTATATGCACAGTTTATTGCCTACCTCTCATGGGGATGACGTGATTAGATATGTATATATGTATGTATGTATAAATAATACTAAATATATAACATGTTATTATTGTTGACGGTGACCTGGTGGTCTAGGGGTAAGGTGTCAGACTTCTGTGTTGGAGGTTCGGGGATCAATCCTCAGTCCTGGCACGGATTTATCTGATAACCAAACCCTTCCTTCACCTCTGAAAAGACGTGTATTAATCACAACTTGTGAATGTGTGGAATTCCAGGCCTCCACCATGGTTCGGATCCCACGTTAAGCTGTAGGTCCTCCATTTCATCTCACAATCACTCTACCATTACACATTAGCGTAGGTGCGTATAACCCGAACGGGTAGTAAGACATGTTGATGATGATGATAATAATAATATTGTTGACTGCAAAAATAAGTTTGTATTATTTCTAAAGGGATTTTCTAATGAAAATTGGGCTGTATCACTGTCCGCCATCTCATCGAGTCAGTATAGGACCGACTACACGGAGCCGCACCGCATTTTCCCGGTGAAATGCTATCTATGTATTTAAATGCAAGTGTCTACACGAGTCTGCACCGTACTGGCGCGGACAAATCGTTGATAGAGCATTGCTCCGCACTTTTACGGTGCGGTGCGGACTGTGTAACCACCTACCACCGGAAATAAATGTTCGGGAGCTTCCGAACTTTGTTTTCATGCTAACCCCTAAGCACTGTCTCAGCACTTGTGAAACTAGGCATTTCTTTCACAGCCGTGTCACGTGTGACGCTGTAGTCATTGTTTCCAACATTACGTAAAGGATAAACAATATTATATACAACTTATTGAACAACAAACATTCTTCTTAATTCTTAGCTTACTTAAAACTTTATTCTTCGTAATTAATAGCTAACTTAATTTTATGAAAATGGTTCAAAACCTATGCAAATAAAAATAAAAATACAAACTTATTTTGTAATAGAGCTCTCTGTCTATAAAGAATATAAAAATTGTTTTCTTTTTTTTTTCGTTATAATCTTATGCTTGTTTTAATAAAGTGCGGTGCTTTGCGGCTCTTGTAGCCATAGCTTAAGTGCTTCTGTTTCCTGAGGGGCTCGTATCTCCACTTGATGTACTAAGGTAATATTTTCTAGATCAATGGCTATCAACCTTTTCTAATTAATAGATCGGCAATATTATTTGTTCCGTATGAAAGGCCAGCAAGGTACAGGGTTTGAGCTACAATCTCAGATTTTGCGTTAGAAAACTTTATTGGAGTTGAATATAAATTCTAATTGATATTCGTATAAATGGATACCAGCTTTTCGTGGTTAAATTTTTATAGCTGCTGTCCGTGTATTAAAAAAATCTTATCTAGGAATTGAGTTTAAATATACAAATGGGGTACACTAACAAATAAATAGGTAAATAAATGTCACCAACACTTAATTGAGGTGTATATATAGCTGCCGTTTTTAATTTCCCACGAATGGTTCTAAGTAAACTTTTACGTGGATTTAAAAAAAAACATAATTTTTTCTTAGAAAAAATAAGTAATAGTAATTTTCATACGCGTTCTCAAAACAGAGTATAGCGATAATCAAGGATTTATTTGCAGACAAGCAGCAATGATTTTTCGAACTTGTATCAATCCGCAGATCACCGTTTGAGAAATACCTTTCTTAGATAGTTTCCCTCACTCCTCACACGTAAATGAATATACGTTTCCTTTAAATTCTACCTTTCTCATCTTTTGTTTTCCTCATATTCTATGGATATCAGGTCAAGGTTTACCAGGATGGTTACAGAAGGCTGTAGATATATTGCCTCGGTGTGTGTTCGTGTCCATCACGTAGCATGTTGTGTAAGACTTCGCAGAGCCCATTCAACAATCTTTTGTCCTCTCCGCCACTCCATCACAGTCTTTCCTTTTTCGTTATCGGCCCATGGGGGTACTTTTTCTTCATCAGTCGATGTTTGTGGTCCGGCTATAAATAATCCTCAATAGTCCTTTTGACTTATAAATATTGCGCTGTTGTACTTTATTTTTTCTATAGCGAAAAGGGTCAATCAATATTTCAATAGTTTATATTCTCCATATATCACGGCGAGTTGGTTTGTCTAAACAGTTCCGCCGCATTTTTCGTGTGAATGGCTTTCTCTATTACGTTGTGGTATCTACAGTAGCTCCATGGTTTATTTGGTGCTGACTGACAGTTCACAGCTGACTTCTGGCAGTCAACATTTAGGTATATACCTACATTTTGATCGTAAGTAGTGACAGCTGCTAAAACATGTTTTTTCAGATCATATGGTTCAGCGTAGGGATACATAATTTGGTCTGGTAACTTTTCAAAGCTTTTAGCTGTCCGCTGTGAGCTGTCAGTCAGCACCAAAGAAGCCATGGGGCTACTATATCATTGTTTTCCCTGCTCTAAAGTACACTCTTAAATTTTATTAGGGTGTTGCAACATTATTTTTTTTCGATTAGAAATCTAATAGAATCATATACCAGAGCCCAAACGTAAGTTAGGTTTTTTTTTATCATTTTTTATATCGAGAAAAGAATATTGTACATTTTTATTTAGCTTTGGATACTAAACTTAATTTGTAAAGGGTCTTATTACTAAAATATTGAACATATTTTAGTCATTCAAACAGTACAGTAAAGTATACTGTACAGCAGTACAGCCAGCGTTGGGTGTACCAGTTTTAAAAGTAAACATTGGAAATGGTGTACTCTTTCAGAGAAAGATGTTCAGGTTTGTCAACAACCTTTTTACGATATTAAATTAGATTGTAGTTCCACGTGCGCAAATAAAAAAAAAAAAATCGTGTGTGAATGAGTTGCTTATGATTACAAACCAACAACCTTCTATTCAGAGTTAGTGGGTCGTCTCCTCTGTGGCTTCCAATGGCCACAGGTATAGTTTACTAAACGACGTTGCCTATTTGGTGAATTCGAAGCTATTTAGCGAAGTGTGCTGCAGCTTATCTTGACGTACTAACGCCTATCAGACTTAAACCACCTATGTAAGAAATAGATATATAGTGGAAATTAAGTAGTTAACTCTAAGATACCTCTCTCCAGTTTACCTGTTGATAGAAACTTTCCCTCTTCCAATGACGAGTATACACATGCTACCATTTGCGCCTGGACAGCATTGACTTGCATTTCAAAATGACTCATTGCTAGTTTTTTATTCTAGATAAACGTATGTTTACACACAACTTATCAATCTGCACCCTGGCAGAAAGATCCCTACAGGCCATTTTCATCACTAAACAGAACAACCTAAGTTGTAGATGATTTAAAAAATATATACGTTCACAAAAAAACTTTTTCAAGCTCAAATTTACCTTAGATAAGTCAGTTAAGGGTCTCGGATTCATTTCCTTACATGGCAAAAAAAAAGTATCTTTGATAAAATGTATATTTCTCCTTTCACGTTGATGAACTAACGAAACGGTGCTGAGTGTTGTGTCTGTTCTAGGTTTAAGTTAGTTTATGAGTCTCGTGTGCTGATATAATCATTTCAGAAATTGCACGTTAAATAAATCAAATAGGCCTAGTAATGATAAAATCCACATGTATTCCCTTCGTTGGTCAAATGGTCTAAGGCTTCACTCTTTAAATATACTGAAATGCCAATGATGGGGATGTCAGGGCTAGAATTCCAGTCAGATGTACTTAAGGTGTTATTCTTAAATGGCTTTACACTTCCCCTCCACGCAAATGCAAATACACTTTTTCTAAATTCAATCTTCCTCATCCCTATCAATTAATATATGCATGCATGTGTATGTATCAATATATATATATATAGTATTGTGATTTGCCGCCCCACCATATGTTTTCCTATGTTTTTATAATTTCTAAATAGTCTACCATTTATTTTTGTTTGAATTAAATTATGTATTTCAAAGTTAGTCCGCAGCATAACGCGCTGTGTCGCCGGCGTGACAAAATAATACTATTTGTATCCATTCACAATAAAACTAAAGGAATATCTTCTAACATTGTTTAAAATAATTAAAATAATGAATTTTGAGCTAAGGTAGAACAATTACCTTTTTATTAAACATATCTATCTTTCTAAGAAGTTTGTTAACTTTTCTTTATATATTTTCAATGTCGGCCATGATATTATTCTAACACATACGCAGGACCGTTAAACACGTGAGTGGTGTGTCTCGTAATTATAAAAGAAAATTAATTGATGTAAATACTTACAAACTAGCGCACATTTCAATTTTGACAGATGTAAATAAACGTTTTAATTCTTTTAAGAAACATAGTTCATATTAATTAACATATATTTTCAATTTTTAAATTAAACTTATATTTTATTTTATATTTATCCCTAGTCCATAGCCAACATTTTATCTTTTGTTTTGATACATAAGTTTTCTCTTCGGACATGAAAAACAATATAACGTTTTTAAATTTGATTTTTGGAACATTTTTTGAAGAATATTGGTGTCTTCTTCCTCGGCGTCATTTTAACATGGAACCAAACTTGTTTTGCTCCAAATTAATTTGGATTTAAAAAGTGAACAATAGTTTTAGAGCGGGATATGAAGATATAAAATGTTGTGGGTCTGGGAAATAAATAGAGGCTGTTTAGTTCCTTAAATTGTGGAGTAGTTGAAATTAAGAAAAGGAAACAAATTTCAGACATTAGTGCTATTTCAACATGGACATATTTATTGGTGAGATCTAGTCAAATTTTCAGCATTAAATTATTATTATTATTATTATTATTTTCTCTCAGTCACCCAGTATAAATTTTAAGCATTCAGATACTTTCCTTCTTCTAGAAACTCAACTAATATTTTATTTCTACAAAATTAATGTATATTTGATCAATGATCTATTTTATTTATTAATTTTTGTCAACAATATTATTTTTTTTAACTTTTTTTTGTTCAAAAATAGATATAATAAGGTATTTTTTGTTTTAATTTGTTAAGATTATAACTATATTTACTCGTAATTCCATAGGTAGGATTTGGATGTGGTATCATTGAAACAATAATAATAACAATCCACAAAAAGTGTCAACAATGTTTTTTATTGTAGTTTAAACTAGTACATTTCATTCAGTGCCCTTGTATTTCAATTGTTCGTGTTTTATTTTAAGTGTATTTTCCTTTAACTCTTGTAGATACACCACACACACAGCACACCATTGTTTTAGGTAATATACTATAATTATTATTAACAATGCATCATCCAGAAAACGTTCCCGAGCACATCTAGCGGTCTCGAGTGTTAAAGAGTCATCGTGCCACTGCTAACCGAGCTTAAGGTGTTTTTTTATTAATTTATCTCGTTTGTCGCCTAGTTCCTAGGAGTGGCGCCCAATATTCATATATAATTTTAATCAGCTCAACCTTACCTTTTGTTGTAGTAATATATGGACAAAAGTTATTTTTATTAGACTATATATAAATATATGCATGCGTACAACCCAAGCCGGTAATAAGACGCGGTGGAAGAAAAAACATTTATTAAAAGTATCTCGTGGGCGAAATAGCATTTTATGAGAGACTTTTTTTTTAAATGAAGATAAAAAGTTCTGATCAAATTCCAGGATGCCCATGAACAATATAAAATAAATTTAAAAATCGAACTAAAAGTATCTACTAAAGCAATAGTTTATTTATTGTATCAAAATAAATTGTTATTAAATTGCAATAATACCTACTTTAACCCGTGTTACCTCCCATCTCAACTTAACAGTACTTTGAATACTCTTCCAGTTTATATGCATTTTAATTATAGTAATGACGTAGTAATTAGGAACATATAGTTAAAATGAAATGCACCCACATTTGCGTGAATTCGAAAAACCATTCAGGAAAAACTACCTTCATTATTACCTTCGTGCAGGTGTTTGAATTTCCGGCCTCCCCGTCAACGGCAAACCAGACGAGATAATCATGACGTTTGGTCTGCGTGCCAACCGATGCTTTTGGAATTGCAACTACTCCGGGCTAAAAACTTTTATGTCGAGGTCGTTTAAGTTCATTTTTCTTATAAATATATTTATACCACTAACGATGTAATTAATACAACTTAATAAATTATGAAAACCAAACTACTCTTTAGGTTTTCTTGATTAGCGGAAAATGTTGAATATATTTAATTGTTCACTTGATAGATAAATTCAACTCTAGTTTAATATACAGGAAAAAATGAGATAACTTTCTTCTTTAATTTCCACTCTCCCTCCACGCAAATGTGGGTTCACTTCCTCTAATTCAACCTTCCCAATTCCTAATCCATTAGAGTAATTAGTACTTAAAGCATATAACCCGAACGAGTAGTAAGACGCGGTGCTAAATATTATTATTATTATTCTTTAATTTCTTTTATTATTGACTTATTCTTGGATATTAAAGACGATAGAGAAGTTAATTGATCATTTAAATCAGTTTGAATTAATTTCACTTGATTGCGTACACATTCAACAGCGTCGTAATAACACTCACTGGACTTTGCTTTGAATAGAAAATGGCCATAAAATTCAATGCTCATATATATTTCCTACTCTGATTTTAGAAAAGGTACGACAGTCAATAGAAAACCTTAAAATCCATCTATATTAATAAAATGAAGAGTTTGTTTGTCTGACATGAGCATCGAGCAATATATACCGTGCGGAGGTCTGATGTTTTCAAATTAGTAGCCCCTGAACATTAACATGTGCATTTAGAAGCAGGAATTTTAAAATGTTGATTAGATTTTTAAAAATAAATTAATTAATGATCAACGCGGGGCTTAAAGGTACTAACTTTAAAGTAACCTTCCACCTTCAATCATTAAACTAAAAATATTTATCCCGGGCGACGCCGGACACTTCACATAGTAAATAATGAAATAATAAAAGTGGGCAAAAAAAAGCACTGGCCCTCCATTTATATGAACTTTGAACCCTAAAATATGATATTTTTTAAAAAAAAGCACGAGCTAGTTTGTAGGGCATTTGACATGCGTTTTCTTAACGCGCACCTTACAAATTAGCATAACCTAGGACAGTATCTGACACAAAGGGCCAGTTTCATAGTCAAATTTAGTACGCCTCAAGTGCGGCGCTACATTAAGTACATGCCGACACCTACCTAAACTCGAATGGAATGGGCCAGTTTCCTATACGAGAACAGCCCATTCCATTCGAGTTTAGGTAGGTGTCGTCATGTACTTAGTGTAGCGCCGCACTTGAGGCGTACTAAATTTGACTATGAAACTGGCCCTAAGTACATGACGACACCTACCTAAACCAGAATAGAATGGGCCGTTCTCGCATAGGAAACTGGCCCATTCCATTCTGGTTTAGGTAGGTGTCGTCATGCACATATAACACCACAAATCCTTGTGCAAATCACACTCAATTTCTTAATCGCTCTTCAATAACATCACAATACTGAGATGCACTTACTTTTGTATATTTGATTTAACGTTTCACAAATATTTTTTGTTTATCTTGTGAGCCCTTTGTTTAGAATACGTGCTATGACATAGATAGATGATGACTAGTCACGAACAATCGCAGTAATTAATCATATGGCACGTTCTTTTGCATTTCATAAGCATAATCACATATTGAAATACACTGATCTAACTATTGAAAGCCTTTAAACCTTCACAAACATTAGATAACGCAATCAATCGATTTATATGTTTAGCTCATGATGAAGATTACCGAGTGAAAAGACTTTACATGGTTTTGTATGCTATTTACATAGAGGGAAACATGTGGCGTTCAAAACATATATGTACACTATTTTTATGTTAAAGGTACTGGGGAAAAGGGGAAAAGTCCGATTTTAACTCAAATTGAGTTAGTGCTGCCATCTCTGTTGAAAAATTTTGATACCTTTTTAATGCACTTTAGATTATGGTTAAAAGAGGCCTCATTAATATTTAAATTTATTTATTAAAAAAGTATTTGATGGTGCCCTTATGGTGTTCAAGATATATTGTTTTCCTGTAGGATGTGTGTGATGTGTCTTTCCTCCTTTTCTATTGTACTCTTGATATGATTTTCGCATACGATAGTTGATTACGATTACTAATAAATTAACAAGAGGGACTTGTTTCTTTAACACCGAGGACTACACGTTCGGGCTATATTCATTGGAACTAATTACCCTAATCTGTTAGGGACGAGGAAAGTTGGGTTTAGAGGACGTATACCCGCTTTTGCATGGAGGGAAAGTGTAAAACCATTTTTTTTTAAACCCACCCTCACTACACCTGACTGAGATTCTATCCCCGATATCTCGGCCATCCCGTGGGTCAAATCAGGCTCTCGATAAATATCTGACCGGTCCGCTGTCTGCACTACTTTAATATCACTATCACTATCCGGGTTGCAGTCATATAGACATAAAACATTATAGTTTATTTTTAGTTATGTACATGATTTTAAATAACAAAAAAGACATATAACAATTTCAAACTGTGTTATATTTTTGTATCACTTTAAATACTTTATTGTGGGAATTTTGATTTATATAATTTAATAAATACTGTTTCGAGTAGTTCTCAAACCCACACAAACATCTTGGAGAGTATAATATTTAAACATTCTAAATATACATTTATGATTTTAAATACATAGCATAAAATAGCTATTATAGTATTACATGGATGGACACGCAAATTAAACGTAATATTGTTATGCTCTAGTCTGCCGATATCTGGGAGGTCTGGGTTTGAATTCCAGCTGGATATATAGAGGTTGCTTCTTCCTATGTTGTATCGCACATTCCCTTAACTCAAATGTAGCTATATATCCTCGCTTCCTCATCACTTACTTACTAATAACACCACTTTTTTTTTTTTGTCTGGTAGTATAGACTTTCAATATTTACATTTAGTATTTCAGTCCCTCCGACTTCTTAGCTCAGTCGATAGCGTGTCTGTCTACTGAGCTAAGGGTCCCGTGTTCAATTCCAAAAATGGCCGTAAAATTTATCATTGATGAAATGTGGGTTTACCCTTTCATAGTGAAGAATTAACGGCTGGGGGTTGGGTGTTGTGTCTGTTATATATTTAAATTAATTTATAAGTCTTGGGATAATATAATCTGTCGGTTCAGAAAGTGTATGTTAAATACCTAAAAATTTTTAAAGCTTATTTCAGAGGGTGAATTGTCACAGCATGGTTCAGTATAGAGTTGGGGCTTGAGTTTGAATCCTGGTTAGGTTCACTATGGATTACTTATTTTCCCCACGAAAGAGTTTGTCACAATATCTAGACCAATACCGTTTCTTTAAGTTTTATTAATCACTCTGTTATTGTTCAATCACCAAAGTAGGCTACAACTTTTTTTGCAGATACATGAATATACAACTATAGTATGTGCTGCGAAGCAGAGACTAAATTAAATGTCAAAACCACTTCAGTCCTATGCGCAGGCATTGTTAAGTTATGAACGATTTGAAACTATTATTTGCTCTTTGGTAACCTTTCCCAGATAATAGAACAAAATAAGGTTTATTGTGACTCATGATTTGTGGGGCTTTACAGAACATTTCACTTGTAACATTTAGTTTTCATAAACAATATATCAGAACATAATCTTAAGAATAATCTCACACATTAATTAATCTTATATCATTGTCTCTCTTGGTTCAGATGGTAAAGCCCTTATCAACTACCCTAATTGCTGGCCTTCTTTATGCTATTTACAAATAAATGTAGAAAATTGACATCTGGAAACAAGCCCTTGTCCAGGCGTTACTTATCAACATATGTTTGAAAATATTGGTGAAGGGCTCACAGTCAGTTACATATATTGTATAATTTACATATTATATCCTATTTGGTGCGTGTTGTGAAAAGTACATAATAGGTAGTATGTAAATTAATAATTTCAAATAAGTTAGCTTATTAATTTATAGTACGGATATATTACTATCGGAACAACCATTTTATGCAAGCACAAATACATAACATTTTGTTTGATACATGAATAAATACGAATATATGAAACAACGATGGCATACATAATATGTTAATCTCATGTTTTGTATAATGTTCAGTGACAACTGTATTCGTCAAGTCATTTTTGATTTAACACACAACATGTTTCTTGTTTAGATTATAAAATGATATGATATTTACTCAAATATTTATGAATTCAGATTCCAATTATTCTAATGTTTTGAGAGCCTTGAATATATTCGACAATATAAACACGTAATTCATTTTTTTTTTAAATTCAAGCTATCCCTTCAAACTTGATTGTATACACCCACATTTTATTACGAATGGACATAGCTAGAAAAAGTTCCTGGATCTATTTTTATGCAAATACGTTGAGTCATGTGACCTGCAGCTGTCACTTTTGATCAATATTATCAATACCTTTAGAATAGCATTAATAATATAGTAAATTGCTTTCACTGTCGACTACAAAAAGTTTGTATTTTCTAAAAAAAATGCTCCAAATGTCCATTTGTAAGAAAATCAAGGTTTGGCTTTTTTCCCCTTAACTCAATGTACAAGTCCAAATTATGTGTATCCACATTTGCAAATCAGTATATTACAATGATAAAAAATATTTAAAAACATTGTTAATAAAATAAAACTTTTCTCTTTCTAAAGATACGTTCCGAAATAGGTTTATCTTAATTTATCGACATTGGATTTGAGTGTCCCACACTACAATATTCATTCTGCTGTGAAACATGTTCTATATGGGTGTATTGCATTGTTCATGTACACACAAGTTCAATAGAAATACACAATTAGCGTGAATCACATTTTTGTACATTTGCCACGAACATTTACTTTCGATCATGATAACTGACCGGAAGTGTGGTTTTGGGGGAAGCGAGTAGGTTCAGTCCCATGATGTTCCAACCTCGCGTTGAGAGTTGGGCACTCAAAGGCTATATGCTCCACATACGTCGTATCTTGGATAGGTTTGTTCAGGATCAGGCGATTCTTGGAAATAACTTACTGTTTCCATTCACTTTTTATATTTTAACTCTTGTTTTAAAAACGAGTGAAATTTACAGAAACAAGTTTAGTAACTTATTAAGTGGAACTAACATATTCAACTCCTTAGATCATAAATATAAATTAGACAAAAATTAAAACGTCCCTAATCCAATAGTATCCAAATTAATTTCGGTGTAAACACAATAATTTACACAATTTATATAAAAAATACAAGATTGGTTATTAATGAACAATATTTATTTTTTATTTTATTGTTTAATAATTTGAAATTACCAGCATCAATCTATTTTTTATTTTGTTTACCTTCCTTTAACACAAAAATTCAAGTGAGGTTTTCTTGGATCTCACATCAACTTGACGACTGTTTAAAGGTTTGCCTGTAAAATATATGACCTGGCGTGTAAATATTACATAAGTGTGACAAATTTATGTTTAGACAAAAGCAAACATTCAGACATTTATTGTAATAGTTGGTTTCTCTGACATTTACAAAATACAATTGAAAGTTTATTTAGTCAGTCGAAGATACAGTCGTTTGAATAATTTAGCTATAGTAAATTAAGGACCCTAATACTTTTTTTTTGTTTCAATTCTTTTAAGCAGTATAACTTTATAAAATTATCTTCCTGATGTGCCCGTTCTTTGCTTGGGGAAATATAAAATTAACTGAAAAAGAAAGTAACCAAATCTCAACTAATTTTTAAATATTAAACCTTTATTGGTTTAAATTATGTGACCGAACTTAAAAAAAGAAGAAGCAAAATGACTAAAACATAATATCAAAATAAGGATTATTATCTGAAAATATTTTCCTAGAAGCAATTATAATTATTATTATTAGCACCGCGTCTTACTACCCGTTCGGGTTATACGCACTTACGCTAATGTGTAATGGTAGGGTGATTGTGAGATGAAATGAAGGACCTACAGTTTAACGTGGAATCCGAACCACGGTGGAGGCCTGGCATTCTTCACATTCACAAGATGTCTTGTCAGATGTGAAGGAAGGGTTTGGTAATCAGATAAATCTGTGGCGGGACTGAGGATTGAACCCCGGCTGCCAGCATAGAAGTTTGACACCTTACCCCTAGACCGCCAGGTCACCAAGCGATTATAAGAAAAGTTTAGCGATGAAATAGATGTTGTTACTAAAACATTTGAAAGTGAGTATCAGAGTTCAAAAAATATCATAAATGAAATAATGGATGGTTATAGATGCATATTAGTCCATATTTATCTTTTATACTACACCAAGCAGTTTTTTCCCAATTGGTTGTGAAATTTTTAACTCCTTACTTTTTTTGAAGATATTTTTATATTTTTATCCTCTCCCATTTTTCCAACTCTGACATAAAAGCTTCATACCAAATTCCACTTTTCTACCTCACATATAAATATATGTTTATATATAGCCCACTAAATTTCTCAGATAACTATTTTGAACTTCCCCATTGTTTAGACTTTTAAGATTGTATAAAGCCTTGTATATGCTGGTCTCTTTAAGTGTATGTAAATATTTCATTCTTCTTTCATGTGGACAGTTCTTTTCTATTAGTTTTTGAAATTTTTCGAAGGGAGCCCCCTTACCCCATTTTCCGGTCCTTTGCTTTGAAATTAAAAATAAATAAAAATAGAATGGTTTTGTAGTCTCTCTTAGACCTGCTCAAGTAATATAAATCTTCTATCACAATTAGAAGTAGTTTTTTTTAATAAGCTTTGTAAATTTTGAAACTCCCACTTAATTATTTAAAATATTTAAAAATCATGTTGTTATTCCACTACAATCCTGGAAAATGCAAATTTCTACCTCGCCAAAAGTTATTTGTCTATTTATAGCACCCTCCTTCCCCCACTCAACAATTTTCTGGTGACCTATTTTGAAATTTCATATATTTTGGCTGTATTGTTTTATCACTTTATTTCTCTACATTTATGTAAATATTTCAATTTTCTCATTCACCTGAATTTTGAATATTTTTGCGGGGGAGGGGGAGGGAGGGTATGGAGTATTCCTTTCCCCATTTTAAGATACTTAATTTAGAAATAAAAAAGTGTTTTGAGGTGGGGGGTGTTCTTAAACCCTTCTAACAAATTTAAATCTTCTACCATACTAAGAATTAATTTTTGATATAAGGTTAGGAAATTTCGAAACCTCCCATTTCACCAACCACCTAATTAGATTTTTTAAATATTTAAGAATATTTAGGTAATCGGAAAAATCCAACTAAATTCTTGGCAAATTTCAATATTATATCTCACTTAAAAGTAGTTTTGTGTTTATATGCCCTCCCTTTCTTTACCCATAGTCCCATTTTAAAATTAGAAAATATTTGACTTTTATTTTTATTTTTGGAGTGGTATCTTAAACTTCATGCCAAGCTTAAGTTTTATACTACCCTTGTAAGTCGTTGCTTCTATAAGTTTTGGATGTTTTGAACCACCCCTCTCCCATTTCTCTAACTCCAATTTTGAAATCACAAATTTTAAGATTTATTTGATTATTTCGAGTTGTACCTCTACCTTCCTGCTAGATTTCAGTTATCTACGTCTCAATGTAGATTTTTTTTCTTTTAATAGATCCCCCAATTCCCGGAGCCCTATTTCGAAATTGCTAATTTTTATACTGTTGTGGTTGTATGAAAATGTGCTTTTATTTGCTTACCAAATTGCATGTTCCTAGAAAGCTTAGAAGTATTAGAACAATTCATACGGAGGGAATTTGGAAGTAAGGCGACCTTTCCGTTATTATATAACGTGTTTGCACAGCGTTCAGTAAACTTATCACTTCTTTGGTTTTACATGACAGCTAACAGATGCTATCAGTAATACCAACATTGTCTGAAAGTAACTTTGGTCAACATATTTGGAAATAATTATTATTTGCTAAGTTTTACTATTATTATCACTAATAAATATTAGCAATCACGTTTAACAATGCTTCTCTGAGAATTACAGTAGAATCGTATTTTCCATAATCAAATTTAAGAAAAAAAAGTCTAGTAAATTCATTCTAGTTTTTTCTTTTAACGCGTGTGACAATTACAGGTTAAATAAAGCGTAAAATTTTACATTCAATGGTATTATATTAAGTTTTTTATATTTTTATAACTACCCTCGCATATCTTTAACATAAATAATGGTTTGTGATAATAAAGAGGAAGATACTTTCAAAATGTTTGTGAAATGATATAAAGTTTAGATTTAGTAAACTCGAGTATTAATACCATTCGACGTCCACCCGACAACAAGGTCGCCTACGTCACCAACTGGCAGCATAGCTTTTATTCAGTGGCCATATTTGTTATTTGCATCCAAGGCCACTTTTAAAGAACTATTGCTTTTAATAATCAATTTGAATTAAACAGAAAACGCAAACTTCAATAATATACAAACAAACGGTTATTCTAATAACCAAATTTTAACAATTTTAAATATACATTACAACAGTGAATTATCGTTAAAAAAAAGTTAATAAAACCACTTGCGTGTGTCTACAAATTGAAGCGAAAAAAATATTTTAAAGTTTAATATTCAGGCCTGTCTATGTTACTTTTAATAATTTTATTACATACTTTAAAAATACAGTGTCTTTTTGAATATTAATTCGGCTACTTAGTAATATGTGTGTTCTTTATTAAATATTAGTTCGGTATGTGAGATTCTTATCCTCGGAAAATAAACGGTTCTTTAGTGATCTTTGAATAATTATTTAAATAGTTTAACATTGAAGCGTGTGATAAAAAAAATTGCGAGTGTTTCTCAGTGATCAATATACATTATTCGAAAATTCAAGTCTATTTATCAAGACTATCAAATAAATATTTTAACCCCAAGATTGTGTTGTGTTGCCATCTAGGCTAAACCTCAAGTTTTAGGATTTTTACAGTATTCCAAAAAAAAATCTGTGAAGTGTATTTAAAAAAATACTAGCGAGTCTTTCTTCAGTGTTGATTAAATAAATACCAAGCTAAGACTTCAAGTTATAAGTTATTTTTATTGTAGTTTTATTAGAGAATTTATGACTGTTCAAGAATAGTGAATCTGAAATAGATTTTTAAAATTAAGATAGCGTTTGATTTGTCAATAGGCCCTATAGTGTATTTTTTATTTTATAGGTTTGAATATATTTTCTAGGATATTGATTTTTGTTTGTTAAATTGACCATTGCGAGAAACTATTAAAGAAGATTGGGACCCGGAGATGAAAATGGATTCAAGGGAGGCATACCCACCTTTCATCATTAACCTGGCTGAAGACGATGAAGGGGACGACGAAATATGATTATGTAGAAATTCTTGCGACCCCGTTGGAAAACACTTAATAGTGTTAAAAAGGTTTATGACAATGGGTTTTTTCTCTGTGTAATACTACACGTTCAGATTTTTCACATTCATAATGTTAGTAATGATAATAATATCAACAAATAATTATTTATAGATTAGAAAAAAAATATTAGTAAACATAATTAATAAATAATAATAATAATAAAAACTAATATGGGATTAAATGCTAAAAGTTTTAAATTGTTTAATATTGTAGAAAAATTAATTATTAATACTAGATTCAACATAAACATATCAAGGTCAACAATAAATAAAAAATAAATAAAACTGTCACATAGGTTTCTTGTTTAATTTTGACTGTCAAAAGTGACAGCTGCTAAACACATGTTTTTGCAGATCATATGGCTCGGCGTAAGGATACATAATTTGGTCTGGTAACTTTTCATAGCTGTGAAGTCAGCACCAAAGAAGTCATAGGGCTACTGTATATCGTCGTCACATTTGTATTTCTTGACATACTCTAAACTTTGTATTATTATCGATGTGTTTTATTACACCATTAGGAATGGCCATTGTTTATACTTTATAATTTATTTATTATATTTTAAAAGAGTTCTGTTACTACTTAATTGTTCGTCGTAAACAGTCCTTACCCCTAATACTTGGGGAAAATTTATCTTTTACATTATTCTCTTGAAATTATGGTTTTCGCTACACTGTTTCCAGTTGTGCTTAATTACTAGTTTTAGTGGCATTACACTCACACTCGCGCGCGCGCACACACCCACCCACACACACACACACTCTTTGCATATTTACATCACGTTATACAGAATTGGGTACATCGCTTTCTCCAAAAAGGACTACTGGGAATCTAGTAATTTTTATAAATACATTTAAGTTTTAGGAAAGTCTATAAGCGTTGTACAGACTAAGTTTATACCCGGTACGATACAGTGTGCTCTCACTTGCCTAAAATAATTCTTGTTGATCTATTAGTCTATATAATTGGTTTTCATAATTAATTTAAACATAAATCTCCGTCACTAATTAAAATTGCTTATGCAATATTTGAGTGGCAGTTTTATTAAACGCATTAGAATAAAATTAATACAAGGTCTGCTAGACGGCAGCCGTTGGTTCTAAAACCACCTCTAAAGACTTCTTGGCATTCCGACGAGATGTGCTAGTCGATCTTAGACCATAGCTTTAGACCATGCGGACACCGAAGTGGACATATACTTGACCAAATATTCAGACTTTTTTTTTAAGGGAGCGTGTAAACTTTTATAATAGGTTTTAATTTAAATTTTATAAAAAAAAAGTTCTTAAAGTGTTGTCTTTATGAAAATACCTAATAGATCTTGGTGGCAAAGCATCTACGATCCGATTGATAAGACTATATTATGATAAAAAAAATACGTGATTCAAGGACTGTGGCTTCCCTTAGTAAGATTAGGCGATTTTAATATCATAATTTATTTTTCTAGGGTAACAGAAAATTTTATTTTTTAATTAAAATAAATAAATGAAAGAAACAATATTGTTTTATCATGGTTTACAGTACAGTATAATATTTTTTTTAAATAAAACACAAGTACTTTGGTCTAATTAATTACCAATATTCAATCACATAATTGATTAAACATTATAAAATTTGAATTTATATATTTAATATTTGATTTTGATTTTAAAAGTGATAACTTTCCCATATTTTATTGTAAATGTGTATCTATAGTATATACGGCTTGAGGGGAAGGGCTGCATTATGATGAGTTGCCTATGACGGTAAAAGGACACGATAGCTTGACAAAGGCATCACACCTTTCGGGGAAGGACGTTACGTAGACGACTTGCCATACAAACAAAATGGTATTTGTTCCGACTGAGCGAACAGGTATTAATAATGTCCACTTAACGCTCAACAAGAACTCAACTTTATTGTTTTTCTTCAAAGGGGGTTGATGTTATCAAGGGCAACAACCCCATCACTTGGTGAGCGGTAGCAGTTCATGTGCTTCCTTCCAAGAGCTGTCGGTGGTAGTGTCGTTGAGTGTCACCGTTCGTCGATGGGCGATGGAGCCTGAAGATCGGAAATACTCGGATACGACTGTAAAAAAACAAAAACAAGAGTGATACAGACATTTAGTGGTGCTTGATAAAGTTGTATGACAAATCATTATTTACTAATACCCAATATCCCGGCTGTTCTAGAACCAAGGTTCGTGTTTTATAAGTTTTTTATATTACATTTTTCTAAGGAATTTCCTAAAACTGACTTTGACTGGGGGGTCTGGTAGAATTGTTTTATTTTGTTATATATTTTTTAAATAAGAAATATATAGGTAGGACTAAGCTTTTACTTGGAAAAATTATTATTATTATTTGCACCGCGTCTTACTACCCGTTCGGGTTATACGCACTTACGCTAATGTGTAATCGTAGGGTGATTTTGAGATGAAATGAAGGACCTACAGTGTAACGTGGAATCCGAACCACGGTGGAGGCCTGGCATTCCTCACATTCACAAGATGTATAAATCTGTGCCGGGACCGAGGATTGAACCCCGGCTGCCAGCATAGAAGTCTGACACCTTACCTCTAGACCGCCAGGTCACCGACCACAGATAGTTAATAATTGTTAATACCAGCTGGAACCGAGGCAGAAACCTCAAAGCCACGTGGCTATTTAATGTTTCATGCTAGAGTAACTTTGCCCTGTCACCAAATAGCTGTATTGTGATTTAATTGTGGGCATGTCCATTGCTCTGATAATTAGAAAGGGGTGGGGGAGGACGGAGTTGGTAAAAGGGTTGGGCATGGGTTTGGAAATCCAATACAGGCGCCTATAACTCGTTTACCGACGCTGGGCTTTGCAATAATTGTTTGCTCCAATTTGAGGTTTACACGGTCTAGGGAGTTGGTTCTGGTTTTTAATGGTTACCGATGTGTGGTAAAGTTAATCATCACTGAAAGTACGCATTCAAAGATATCAATAAAAACATAGAGATTAACTGAAATCTTTGACTTGATTAAACAAAACAACTAAATTATTTTAAATTAGTTGAAAAATGTATGACTCTTCTATTTGGGTTGTATGCTCATGTAATAATTACGCGTATACGTTAAGGATGAGGATGGTTATGTCTAGAGAAATTGTACCCGCATTTGTTTGGTGGAAAAGGAGAAAACTATTCAGGATTACCTCACTTACTACACCCTACCGGGATTCTAACCCGAGCTCCTCGTCGCCGGCAATCAAGTCTAATGCAAGAGTGATGCCTTAAACTATAGGGCCACAGAAGTGGATTTCTTCATTTTAACTTGGAAGTTAGTTTATACTTTGTGAATGTGAGGAATGCCAGGTCTCCACCGTGGTTCGGATTCCACGTTAAACTGTAGGTCCTCCATTTCATCTCACAATCACCCTACCATTACACATTAGCGTGAGTGCGTATAACCCGAACGGGTAGTAAGACGCGGTGCTAATAATAATAATAGTTTATACCTAACTATAACTATAGCACACTTCCAAAATAATAATGTTCTTATGGCCCAATATAACCCTATATTAAGCTCATCAACTAAAACTACTCTGCCATTTTAATAAATATTTTTATGATTGTATTTTATTGCAATGGGTATTAGCTCACATATAAAATTATATGATTTATATAATCCCCGTTTAAATAGTTTCGTTTAATTTGTGCGGATGCCACGTTCAACAAAACCTTCCGCCAAATTTATGTGCGACAAATTGACATTTTAATGGGCATAAAATAAAACACTTTTCAGTCCGTTTAAACTTTTTATGCAAACAATTAAATTCTTAATATGTTGCGCCTGTTTGCGTTGAAGGTGATTTAAGACCAAATAAAAGAGAATTTAGTAACGAAAACATGAATCCGGTGTTATTTGATTATTTTTTTTACGGATGAACATTGGAATTTCCTTTTATAAAATCCAAACAGATTCTTGCTGTCAAAATTGATAACATTCTAGCATATTATTATTGTCATATTCTAAGTATTGATAGTATCTATCAAAAGTGACAGTTTCACGTCATATGAACTTACATATAAACACTAAAAAATAGATCTAGTAACTTGTCTTTTGCTGTCAGACATGTCCAATCGTAAGAAAATTGGGGTATAATTATCTTCTTTTCACAGTCTTAGCTCATTATTTCTGTGCTACATCTTGGAGCGGAAAATTCATCCTAACAATGTATGTTGACTTGTCAATAATACGTTTCTTTCATTGCTCTTTCATTTCACAAGAAACAAAGAGTTTAAATTTACTTTAAGCTAGTCTTAGACAGTTTTTAAAAAACGACAAAATAGTTGGAAAAATTATTATTATTATTATTATTATTATTAGCACCGCGCCTTACTACCCGTTCGGGTTATACGCACTTACGATAATGTGTAATGATAGGGTGATTGTGAGATTAAATGGAAGACCTACAGTTTAACGCGGAATCCGAACCATGGTGGAAGCCTGTCATTCCCTACATTCAGAAGATGTGATTAATACACGTCTTGTCAGAGGTGAAGGAAGGGGTTTGGCAATCAGATAAATTTGTGCCGGGACCGAGGATTGAACCCTGGACCCCAGCACAAAAGTCCGACATCTTACCCCTAGACCACTAGGTCACCGGTGGGAAAAATAAGTAGACTCTCAAATACCTTTTTTTACTTTATCTTTAACGAATTTCCGCGCCCTTGCGTACATTTTTAACGTTAAGTGGGATTCCTAGGTAGCTGATATTTACTATCGACAATCATTGCTGTGCTTTGTTTAGACATTGACAAAACCTTTAACAATACACAACTTTGATGTTAATTGGAATGAAAATAAAACTATTTTATATGACCCTATACTTACATATATATTCTTGTAAACATAGTTCAAAAGTTGAGATTTTACACTCTTAAAGGTTGAAAAATTCACAAATTTTGGTTGCTCACTAAGTCATAAATGCTCTTGAAAACTAAAAAGTAACTATAATATAAGCCTAGAATGTATCTTTGTGAATCTAATGATTTAATTACGAGGGGTATATATATTTTTTAAGTAAGGACCGTTTTGCAATAAAATAACTACCAAATATTGTTGGGTTTTTTTCCATCCTATTCTACATACTTTCAGCTACTGTTTGACATATATGACGAGGGTCTACACAAACTTATCTCACCATACGACAAATGTTAGAATAGCAACGGAAACTATGTGGTGAAGGTATATAGAATCGGAATTTAAAAAAAATATAACAGAACATAATTGGTAGCTTCTATTTTATTGCAAAACGGTCCTTACTTAAAAAAAAAATAATCGTAAATACACATATTGTATTTCAATTTGTATTTTCCTTCTTCCATGTTATTTTTATCACTCTCGGACAGCTCCACCCATTAACGTTATAAGACCACTTGGATTGTGGCGTTAACAAATTTCTGCTCCGCTCTTATATCGCCTTAACGTGGGAATGTAGAGGGCTCGAGAAAAAGCCAGTGTTTTTGCAATTTTTATATCAATACTTTTTTAGTCAATATAAATAAAATATTTCTCCGGTAGAAAACTAGTTTAATTTTCTTCACACGTTTAATATCTTTCAAGGGTTTCCTGGAATTTGACAACTTTTTCTCTTGATTTAAAAAGTCTCTAATCTAATACCGCTATGTTCAGGACAGTAATTCAACAATTTGTTGATATCACCATGTGAAGAAAATTAAACTATCTGTTTCTATTTTGTAAAAAATAAAAAAGAGTTTTGTTATAAAATCTGCAACACGTTTTCTCGCTTCCCCTAAACTCCCACTTTAAGAGTCTAGCGTCTTTCTTTCTCCTCTCTCCCTTTTATTTTATTTCGACAAGTATTGTCTCTTGAACTGTGGCAATACGCGAATCGTTTTGGGAATTAGATAAATTAGCCTTTCGCGTCCGGTGACCTGTTTTTCCAGCGCGGTGGCTATGTGCCAGCGGAAACATGTGGGGGGCTGTGTGACACTTGTTTTCATCCTTTCGGGATCTCACACCAAAGGTGGGCCATGTGCGAGCAATTATGTGCTTGTTGGCAGATGAGGTTCACAAAACAACTGTAGTGCTCTCATTTGAGCCGCGCCATTCTAATTATAACTGGCCTCTGGAACTGTACGTATTAGTATATTAGACATCCTATACCATATCCGTCCAAACAACCATGTTTAATTCTTGGAAATAGATTAGGACATCTCATCTCACTTGATATAAATGGTGATTTTTATTTAATATAAAAACAAGATTTTTTTCTAAAATATAACTTATATTTCAAATATCGTATATTAAAATGTAGAAAATATTTTTTTTTAATACGATCGGTATTGGTTGTAAATATTAAATGATAGAAATTTAGGAAATAATTGACCAAACAATATTATTATTTATTATTTTTTTCTCTTACAACAGGTAAATTCCTTTTGTCGGTGGATTTAGACCGCCAATGCGCCCTGTCCTCTGCCTCCTCCTTCAGCTCCCAGAACTTTCTTCTTTCCTTCAAGTCATCTATTATTTGAATCCTTCTTCCTAAGTTCTTATCTCCCTCGACCTTTCCTTCCATGACCTCGGGCAGAAGACATTTCCTCCTAAGGATGTGTTCGATCTTATTTTGCTTTGTACCTAAGAATCTTATCTAAAATATTTCTCTTCTCAGCCATTCTTCTTAGCATTTTTTTTGTCATCCTGTCTGTCTACCTTATCTTCTCAAGTCTTATCCGGCACCACTTAAGACGATGTAAATAGCATTTTACTGAGGGTTGTAGGGTTGTTTTTATTTTGATAAATTTGTAGCGTCATTATATATATCCCAAACTATCCTATTATCACTCAAATTCAATGACGTTAACTACCTGTGACGTTGTGTCATATCAAGATAGCATGTTTTTATGTTAATGTACTGTGTGTTGAGTTTGATAATACAACAGTGAAACAAAAAAACATATATTCTTAAATAATTTTTAAAATAGCCCTAAATTGTCATACAATTTTGTTTTGTGAAGTATCTATTTTATAAACAAATTTATTTTCAAATCATCTACAACTAAGGCTATTTGATGAAAATGACAGGAATCTTTCTTCCGGCTGTAGATTAAAAATATGTCCACCTAGAAAAGGAAACCAGAAAAAGGTAAATTTTAAATTCAAGTCGACGCTGTCTAAGAGAAAATAGTGTTGTGAGTTTGTATACTAGTCAGAGGAAAAGGCGAAATTATGTCAGCGAATAAATAATAAATCTCGCGGGGTGAGCTACCCTTTTCTTCTCTTTATATTTCGTGAATTGGTGTCAAAGTACCAGTTTCATAGTCATAGTGAGTACGCCTCGAGTGTGGCGCTACAATAATACAACACAACACCACCTTAAACTCGATTGGAATCGTCCACTTTCGCTTTGTAGCAAGATATCTTGTAATACTGCAAGTAGACAACGTCGCTTAGATGGGGGTGTAGAGAACGCAAGAAATTGTCAGGGGCTTTGCAGTTTTTCTAGCATTTTTTTTAATCAAAATATATCAAATATGGCTTCAGTACAAACATAGAGTTTAATTGTCTTCCAATTATGACCTCAATATGTCTTGAATATCTGCCAATGGTCATGACTCATGATAGATATTCAACAACTATTAATATTGCCATGTGAAGAAAATTAATATATGTTTGTACTGAAGCAATATTTTATTTATTTTGCTCATCAAAATGTTTTGCTATTTAAAAAAATTGCAAAAAAAAAGTTCGCCTTTTCTCGCGTTCCCTACGTCCCCACTTTAAGAACTAATATTTAAAACTAACTGCGCAACAATCGCAACTGTTGTCCGTAAAAGAATGTAGCGTTTGTAACTCAATATCCTTATAAAATTCAGCCTGTCTGATATCCCCCCTTTTATTGATGATAAAGTTTGTCGTATTTTGTTCATCAAAGAGTTTGTTCACAAACCTGTTCTACCAACAGATAATCAGCAAGGATCGTGTAGGCGTGCTTTGTAAAAACCATCTACCGGCTCCCGTGTGCCGTCACATCCGGTTGGTTTTGATGCCAGTTTATAAACGTGATTATTACTTTGGAAGATAAATAAATTAGAATTAAACTTTAATAACTCAAGAAGGGCCCGCAGAGCAAAACTTCTGACGAGTTTTGAAGTAAACTGTCAATAATACTTTTGAGCTGTGCTTACTCTAGCTTTATAATTCGTGAATGGAGGAGAGAGAAAGGAAACTCTAGAGGCAAGATGAAGTGGGAAATTAAAGTGAAAACTTCTTCTAGTTTTATATCTGTCGTTATGATTATAAATATCTTTAATAAAATATGTATATTACAAACTTTTAATTCCATACCTGACCGTCCCAATATCTAAGCCACTTAGTGGATTGGGAGATTGATTTTATATCTTAAGCCTGTAGCCTAGTCCAATATTTTCTCTTTTTCTAACCCCATCCATTTCTTTGACGCATTTGACCTCACATATGGTAAGGTGGATGTACAAAAGGAAAGAGGATAATATATGTCTTAGCTTGCGGCTATAAAGAAACTTTGGTTCGATTTCAGGGTTCTAGTTAATGAATTGTGTTCCATTTTTGTATTTAAATAATTAACTATTTAGTGCTTGGAATATAATTTTAATTTTATCTATAGCTCTGCTAGTGGAGCGTCTAGCTACTAACTTAAGTATCTGACGTTCAATTTCTGGCTAGAACTAAATATATCACTTTGTAATTATGTTAATTGATATCCCCATACTTTAAACCAGAACATTGGTATTAAAGCATACTTTAAAAGTGTATATATTGTTCATGGTTGAGTTTGTAAGTTTTATTCGGAATAATCTTATAGTAAGACTCAATGAGTTAAATAGATTCCCCACCTTCCACAAAAGGTTGATGCACACCTGTCTGTATCGTCCCTTCACGGCATGTATGTTTCGATGATGGCGCATTGCATTGTATCTGTTCGGTAGATATTATCTCAATGTTGTCGTACACTTGTCTGTATCGTATCTACATTATTTCATATGGAAATGGAGAAAAACTTCGATCTGGAATATTTTTCGAGACTGTGCGGAACGATATGCCATAGTGTTTGACTACCTCAAGTCTCCCAACCGTCCCAGGCAATCTAGAGCTCTGACGTTAACTAATTATTCCTAAGTATGTTTTTGGGCTATGCTCTTCTTAGCGGGTCATATATTCTAAGGGTTTTTGCGTACATAATTCACTCGTCCGTCGTCCCGGCCGCTCGTTGGATTATCGTGTTTTCCTCTCTCCGCCACACACCAGCGGGTAGCGGCCGCGGGGGTGAGTACGATAACACACATGAAAACGATATATCCGCTCCTTACAGTCTAAACTACAGATACTTTTATAGAAATTCATCGAAATTTAATGCAACTAGAAGAGGTAGTCTTAATTATTCTTGACGAAAAAAAGAGACGCAAGTCAGATAATTTTTGGTATTAAAAAATTAACATAGCAAGACAAATATCTTCATTATTTTTATTATTTTTTAGGTAAAAATGAAAGAAAATGTGAACTCTTACAATGAACGTGCTTCTCAAAGCGATCTATTTATTTCATCCAATCATCCATCGTGCACCTTATGAACCGACTGATTATATCAGCACGCGATAATTGGGTTATTTATTTATATTTATAATTATTTTGTTCTTTTTCTTAATATAAGTTTTAATTTGCACAGTAAGGTTGTTTCAAATTGTTTGTTTAGCACCGCGTTCGTGTTATACGCACATGCACTAGTTAATCTAGTGTGTTAGGGATATAGAAGTATGAATATAGAGGAATGATGCTCGCATTTGCTTGATGGGAAAGTGGAACACCATCTAGAGAAAAATACACCCTCAGTACACCCTGCCGGGATAGAAACTCCTATATCCCCGTTATCGACAGTCCAATATATTGTCGCACTTCAGATCGGAACAGAATGTATCGGTCTTCTTACCTCCTCACACATAACTGAGAGTGAGGAGATTTGGCAACAGTTAACTGAGAGAGAGAGAGCGAAGATAAAGCTTTTCTCCATAAGACCTGTAGTTCTCTCTTAGCAATGATATTGGGTTTACCGGGCAAAATCATTGTTTGTAGTTCTTCCTCACGTGCACATAGGAAGAAAGGGTGCGGATGTTAAATTTTCCTTATATAAAACATATTTACGTAAACCTACATCATTTGTATTGTTTATTATAAATACACCCCTAACATTACGTTCTATAAAGTGGTAAAGGCTGGTTCACACTGACAGCTAAGTTAAGATTTGCTTTGCTAATTGTTTAGAAATTTAGTGGCTCACATAATTAAATAAGTTGGTTCACACAAAAGCCAAGCTAAGCTACGCCGCGATATGTTTTTTCCAATTGCTGGACGGGCAATTTTTCCATCTCCCATCTTAAGTTGCGCATGCGCATAACGCAGCTTGGGCTACGGTTTGAACAGATGCGGTGCTGGTTTGTTGAACATAACCAAAGAAGTGTTGAAATTTTGAATTACGTTTGTTTTACTTGTATTTAAGTAATATTCTGTTAAGGTTTTATATTTAATAAGTGTTCTTAAATTAAAATGAAACCGTTAATTGAACAAGTCAAACTTCTAAATCCTACATTTTCTTTATTTTCCAAAAGAGATGCTAATACCAACAGATCTTCTTCCACAGTGCTATCATCTGAGCTCAAACAGGACTTTTGGATGATTCCCTAACTTAGCTTAGCGTTGTGTGAATCGGCCTTTACAGTTCCTGCACTGCCTGCCAGGACAATGCCACTATTTAGCGCTTGTTCATGGAATGGTTTAAATGATTAACTGGATATTTGATTAATGTTGTCTGCCCGCCAGAATTTAATGGCATCTCTATTAGGCTTGTTACTATGATGATAAACTGATTAAAGTACTTAGCATCGTCTATGTTGGTAATTTCGGGGAGAATATTAATTTGATTTAAGCTTGGTTGTAATTAATAAGTATTGTTGTTGTTTTCTTGGAGTTAGTTTGGCTCCGTGTTCTTTTGAGGGAGAGATGGTTGCTCAACGCTAACAGGACACTTTTATTTTGTTTAGAAAGTACTCTGATCAAATTCACTTAGTAAGAAACTATCAGACAATCCAAAAAACTATTTTTTTTTATCATGTAGTCATGCTCCAAAAGCTTTGGTGTCGTCCTTAAATTACTTAAGGTGTTTTTTTTTGTTGACGGGGGGAAGTATTTTCTTACTTTTTTACGAAAGGAATGTGGGGAATGCCAGGCCTCCACTGTGGTTCGGATTCCACGTTAAACTGTAGGTCCTCCATTTCATCTCACATCACCCTACCATTACACATTAGCGTAAGTGCGTATAGCCCGAACGGGTAGTAAGACGTGGTGCTAATAATAATAATAATAATAATAATAATAATAATAATAATAATAATAATTTTTTTACGAAAGGGATGGAGGAGCTCGGAATCCCTCTTAGTTAAGGTTTTTTTATCGCTCTTTATTTTAAGGCAAAATCTTAAAAAAAAGGCAAAAAATAAATATATTAATTATACAATTTAGTCGTATCTTAAAATTTTGTATCACTTGCGATTTTAGCAATCCTT
>CABFOV010001913.1:48057-68678 GCA_902141375.1 Timema poppense
TTACCAAACCCTTCCTTCACCTCTGACAAGACATCTTGTGAATGTGGGGAATGCCAGGCCTCCACCGTGGTTCGGATTCCACGTTAAACTGTAGGTCCTTCATTTCATCTCACAATCACCCTACCATTACACATTAGCGTAAGTGCGTATAACCCGAACGGGTGCTAATAATAATAATAATAATAATAATATATAAACTATAATCAATTCTAATTATATTTTTACTTGCGATAAAATAACTATATTAAAGATTTGGTTGTGTGAATCGTTATTTATACCGTTCTTACATTAAGTCACTAGATTTACAACAACGCACCATCATTATGTAATCCGAGTTGTGAAGTTTAACAATCCTCATTCAGAAACTGATGAGGTATGAAAGCACTATTTACTACAATGAACATGAAGTGTTATAATTTGAGCAAGTCTGCGCGTGTTGCGACCCTTGTTGGCGACTTAAATACCGCGTTGTTTCATCAATTTGGGGTTATTATCGCCGACCCACTGGCGTCGCTTCCTAAACGGTTCCTTTACTGCTGTCATTATCGAACGTCCTGCATCTGACGCGGTCTCCACGGGCTATACAAGGACTTATCTGTCTCCTGTTAAATTGTTGAACATTTCGAAATGTTCGTCTCAGAAGATGGTCGAAACATACAAAGTCATGCACAGTAAGATTTCTGTATAAAGGCTACTAGAATTCACTTGCACGTATTCATACGTCAAATCATGTGGTCTGCAGCTGTCACTTTTTATAGATATAGTATCCATATCTTGAAATAACACTTAGTAAAATAGTAAAGTGTTATCAATTTTAGCAACAAATAATACGTTTGGACTGCTGTTGGGAGCTCGTATCCCGGTCAGGTCTACTGAGTGTGATTTTTCCTATATTTTGTCCTACTCTCCATCCACGAAAATGTGGGTACATTACCTCTAAAAACTGTTTCCTTACTGATTTCTATCCCATTAGAGTAATTATCATATTTACGTATAATCTGAACAGGTAAGACGCGGTGATCAAATATTTATGTGTTTGTATTATATAAACGTCCCTTCCTATAAAAATTGAACTTTCTAGCTTGCGTGAATCTTACTAGAAAATTCGGAGCTTCGTCCTGACTGGTTGCACTAGGATTATTTTTTTCTTACTCATTTTGTTTTATTCAACGTCTTGTCTCCACATGAATACTACTTCATTTTCTTAATATTCACGCTACTGATCCGGTTTCTTTATACATGAGAAGATTAGAAGCTACTGGCTTTTTAACTTCCACTTGAACGTACACACAAAAAAACTTCACAAAGAGGCGATAGATGAACCTTTGAAGTGAACCAGTATTTAGGGCTGTGACTAGTTTTTTTAAAAAGTTAATTGAATGGTCTATTCTCAAAATATACCTCGATAACGTGTGTGGGTGTTCAGTTCTATTTTTTTAAATCTTCCATGACTACTTTGCAGTCATCTCTCTGGTCTACCTTTTATAAGAAAATGCACTCATTATCTCACCTTAGATCAAGATAGTGTTGAACTTTTAGGGCGGCAATGACACAAAAATGCACTTAGTGTAACCAATACAACTGTAGATACTACTTTTTCTAGAAGAAATAAACACATTTTAGAATTAGAAATATAACACATATTTTTTCTATTTAATCAAATTGAATGAAAAGACAAACGCATGCACACACACACACACACACACACATATATATATATACCTTTTTATTTTTAATCAAACTATGTTATTATTTATATTATGTTTCATTAAACTACAAATACTACTCATTTCTTTAAAATTCTTTATTTTTACCTATTTCTTTTGAAGTTGTTGGAAAACCATTATACTTTGAAAATACAATTGGTGGTTCTAAATTAGACATTGTTTCACTGTTTTGTAAAAAAAACAACGTTTTACAGATTGATCTATAAAATGTTCTATACATACATTAAAATGGCATATTTAAGTTATCATGGAAGGAGACGTGGTGTTTTTTTATAACAAAAAACCTTTTTTTAGGCAAAATAAAGCAAATCTTGCATCTGTAGACACCTTTAGTTTAATAACTCATCATTTTTTAAATACTTGTCATGGGCGTCAGTTAAACATGATTTTATCTCTTATTTAAAAAAATTAATGTTCATATATGATAATGATGAATATACAAGAACGGCTAAATTGTGTAGTAAATCAAACAAAATATATCTACTGATGAAATATTTAACTTAATTTGGTTAAAAAAAAGTAGATATTTACAAAAACTTTAAAAATACTGATTATAATAAAAATAGTATAATAGGTTTTCTACAGGGTTTGCTTATAAGTACTGTGTATTAGTTTTCAAACAGAAAAAAATCAATCAAACGTTCCAAATATTTCAAAAATGGTAGTCAACCTCATAATTAAAAATAAATAATTAAATGCTGTCCCATTCGTGGCTTTTGTTTTTTAAACTATGTTTGGACCATTTGTGTTGGTAAATGACTGCATTACGGTAAATTAAATTCTGCCTTTTACTATTTGGAATGCTTTAGGGCTTTTGAAATGGGTGTAGAATTTTCTTTCACGTTCGCCGAGCTCATATTCATAGCCGTGATATATTAAACCAACGGCCATCTATATTTTCACCAATGAATGCTAACATGACGTTTGAGAAATTACGCAAAATGATTTATTGTGTTTCTAGCTTTGCTTTTTTTTACTTTCTCGTATAGAAAAAGTATTGTAATCGTGAACTTTTTTTTTTACCTCGAGATTATGATGTATCTTGACGGTGTCCCCGAACTAAAAATATTATTTCTTACAATTCTGTATACCCCTATGTATGTCTGTTTATCCTCTGTCTTTCTGTCTATCCGTCTGGGGCTACAACCGAAACGGTTTGATGAATCTAGTTTAATTTGGATAATTAGGGGTTGTTCATATATTGCAACAAAATAATAAAAAAAAATTACTCTAGCTCTAAAGGAGATTCTCGCAATAGACTAGAGTGCCGTTGAGGAGAGGTTGGGGCTCGAATCTCGATTGAGTGTACTGAGGGTGGTTTTCCCTAAATATATTTTCACTCTCCCTTCAAGCAAATTTGGGCTCACTTCATCTAAATTTAACTTTCCTCATAACTTGTGCATTAGCCTAATTTGTACATAAGCGTAGCCTATAACCCAAACGGGTAGTAAGACGCGGTGATATATATATATAAAAACTACCTTCAGTACACCGATTGAAATTCGAACCCTGACCAAACTTCCATACTAGAGTAAATGAGCTTGACGTTTAGTCCACGCATCCATATATGTGAATTTGTTTTATTATAAATACATCCAAATATTGTAAACAAAAGAAACATATAGCTTACGCCTCTCACAATATACACAGTCGTTTCATGCACCAGACGCCCGGCGCGCTTTTATAGCTTTGCTTTCCTGATAAACTTTCCGAAACGCTCTTAACCTTCAATTTCAGGGAGCCACGTCAGGTTTATGTATAAGCATGCCACTTACCAGATCGTCTGTACATCCCACCATCCCCTCTGTCATTTCTATTTCTATTTCAATACTCCCATCATGGTCAACAGACGTCTGAATTTTATCCTTTTACCCTTGATAGAAAACTCAGGAAATCGATAGAAATATTTTTTCCCTCAACATACTTTGAAATGTACTATTTTATAGCTTAGTTTTAAATTCATCTTGCCTTAATTATCTCATTATTGTAAAATACGTTGTTTAAATTTGTTTGGTAGCTAAAAAAATATTCATTATTTTGACATATTCTAACAGACTTTAGTTGTGGATGCAGAGGACGCGAGAAAAGGTAAGTGTTTTTTGCATTTTCGATGGCGAAGCATTTTTTGGTCAAAATAAATCAAATATTTCTCTGGCATAAACATAGTTTAATTTTCTTAACGTGGTGACCTCAACAGTTCTTGAATATTTGTCTCCCCGGTCCCGGCACAGATTTATCTGATTGCCAAACCCTTCCTTCACCTCTGACAAGACATCTTGTGAATGTGGGGAATGACAGGAAGGATTATATACTGTTTAATAGGTATACCCACTACCAACATATATATGTTCTAGGATTATATACTGTTTAATAGGTATACGTACTACCAACAGATCTATGTTCTAGGATTATATACTGTTTAATAGGTATACGTGCTACCAACAGAGCTATGTCTAAGAGAATCCACTGTTTAATAGGTATACGTGCTACCAACATATATATGTTCTAGGATTATATACTGTTTAATAGGTATACGTGCTACCAACAGATCTATGTTCTAAGAGAATACACTGTTTAATAGGTATACGTGCTACCAACATATATATGTTCTAGGATTGCATACTGTTTAATAGGTATACGTGTTACCAACAGAGCTATTTTCTAGGATTACATATACTGTTTAATAGGTATACGTGCTACCAACAGAGCTATTTTCTAGGATTATATACTGTTTAATAGGTATACCCACTACCAACATATATATGTTCTAGGATTATATACTGTTTAATAGGTATACGTGCTACCAACATATATATGTTCTAGGATTATATACTGTTTAATAGGTATACATGCTACCAACAAATCTATGTTTTAGGATTATATGCTGTTTAATAGGTATACGTGCTACCAACAGATATATGTCTAAGAGAATACACTGTTTAATCGACTGAGAGTACCGCCACACAAAGTAGGCCACCTTGTTATGTACACGTGATGCACGGACATGGCGTGCGTGGCTTGTCACGCCACCACTATATCGACCACTCGGTTGTCGACCCACGACTGATCGATACCACCTACCACTCCCGTGGACAATAGAAAGCATTAGAACACAGGGATACCAACAAACTCTTCTTGAGGGGTTCCATTCCAGGTTGGGTGATCTGTTGTATGGCGGAATATTCTATGGTCGTCCTCAGTAACAGGCCTGAGAGGGGCGACTCCTCTTGGAGTGCCGCCATGAGGTCCTGCAATCTGATGCTTCTTATGGGAAATACGTGAATATTTCTTGTTCTAGTTCATTTAAAACTTGATCTGGCATTTTGAGCGTTATTAATTTTAAATGAGTGTTGTTCTAATTGATGTTTCACAAGTTTCCTTTAAATAAAAATATTAAAGTTGAAAATAACGCAATAAATAAGCATTAAAATATAAGTTACTATTAAGTAGCTATGGTTCACAAACATAATAATTAAAACATACGCCGGTATTATATTAAAAATGCCAAAAAGTAAATAAAAACTGTGTAGGCTACTTGATTTTATTATCATTTATAATTTCCAAGGAATATAATTTTAGAACTTAATTTTGGTAGAATGGTAATTTACTCTTCTTTTCTGGGCCATGAGTTTTATCTACGTATAAGGTTTATTATGCATATATTTGTAATGTCGTATAAGGAAAGTACATTTCAATATAGGCCTAATAATGAGTTTCGATTTATTTAAGAACATATTTGATCTCAGTAATAAGCTTCATACGTTAAATTATTATTGTTAGTACCGCGTCTTACTACCCGTTCGGGTTACACGCACTTACGCTAATGTGTAATGGTAGGGTGATTGTGAGATGAAATGGAGGACCTACAGCTTAACGTGGAATCCGAACCACGGTGGAGGCCTGGCATTCCCCACATTCACAAGATGTATTGTCAGAGGTGAAGGAAGGGTTTGGTAATCAGATAAATCTGTGCCGGGACCGAGGAACGAACCCCGGCCGCCAGCACAGAAGTCTGACACCTTAACCCTAGACCGCCAGGTCACCTCTTATATATGTCATATTCTTCTAAATAGTGTTATCATTTTTTAACTCTACACCAAGGGTAAAATGTAAAACCCTTACACACCCTGGCAACTTATTGGAACTGTAATTGCTATTACATCTGGGGAAACAAACATTTATTAAAATGTCATTTAACTGTCATAACATTATTATATTTACCATTACTAGACCTGTATACAAAGCTAGAATAATTGTTAATTAATTGTATACAAGTATGCTCCAATCAAACTTCATTTCAAAATAAAGCACATGAAAAATAAGCGTTAAGCATGGCAAAACAAACTAAACAAATAAACAATATTTGGTTCCGAGAACGGGACCTTGTAGTTGAGCAGGCCTCTGCGCGGTGTTGCCAAACTTCACTATTCTGGTCAGCTAATAAAGATGGCCGTGAATATTCACATGGTTACTATCCACAGAGTTATTAGCGTAGAGGTACTGTACATTTAGCATTTAGGGAGGTTAAAAAAGCCGAGCATACCCTTAATGCTCCAAGATAACCCCCAAAATAAATTATTTTCTTTCACGTTTTATTTATATCAATAATTTAATAATTAGATTTTACTAGTAAAATTTAAAAAAATTTTTTTTTGTATATTAGTTTAGAAAAAACACTATAAATTATTACCACTATTTTAGGGATTTTTAAATCTCTTTTTCACAAACTAGAGTAGAACAGAATTACCAAATAGGATTTCTTTCTAAGACCCTTTTTTAACTATATTTCTAGCAGTTAACATCATGTTAGAGCTAAATCTATGAAACTTGTATTCTTCAAAAATGTCCAAACAAATTTCCTCACGCCCACCTCCTTTTCTTCACAGGCAAGAATAATATAACAAAGCCCTTGCTGGTCCCGTTTACTATCATTTTTTCTTTACAGGTCTTCGTGCTTCATCTGTACTCCTCACTTAACAACTTACAGTGCTGCGAATATTTGAAAAGGATAAAAACGATTAACTTTAAACAAAAGTTTATTATATCTTGGTGATGAGTATATTTGCGGTATTCAAAAAGTATTGAGGTATAAAAACGAAAAAATTGTGAAACCAAATAGATCTAGGAAGATTGACTTGGTCCGTGAAAACAGTTTAAGTTTTAAATGTATATGTTAAATCTACAGAATAATCCAATTTTCGAAATTTGAAAAACGTGTGACGTGAAGAATGTACCGACAAAATAAGATGAAACACTTTTGTTATTTAAATTATTATATAACTAAATATGGTGTATGAGTGAAAACTACAGAATTTCTTTATGTGCCATCTATCAAATAAGCATTTATAAACGTTAGTTTAGTTTCTGTGTCAAGATTGAAAGTCATAAAAATAATCTCTTTTTTAATATAATCTGTCCTGACCCCGGTAAGCACGATTTCGTATTTAAAGCAAATATTGTTTCCTGTTGTTGTCTATTTTTAGATTATTCATAACAGGACGTAGCGTGATTTGGGTCCATGTTTCCTCCAGCTTATCTGGATGTTTGAAATAATGCCCTTAAGTACACTCCGTTGAGATCGTAACGTAGTAACTTTCTGGCTCAGCCCTTGCGGTATGCTATACGTCAAACATCATTGCAAAGCATATTGCATTGCTCGACAGAGATAGGTGTTAGAGAAGGCCTTAATTCCATCAATTATTTCTTGACTGTTGTGAGGAAGGATAATGGAAGGTTTATGTATTTTAATGCATTTTAAGATATCAAAATGGTTTGATTTACAAAATAATGTTTATATTTTATGTAATGTATACATTATTGTATAATATATTTAATAAATAGTAAATATACATCTATTATATATAATACATATATATTATATAAGTATATATATATATAATAAGTATAATATATATAATAAACTATATACATTATACGCGTGTTATAACATTTTATAAATATTATAATGATACATTTATTATATATATAATATATTTAAGCTATAGGCCTATATGATAATCCAAATCTTAAATAAGATATATAGTATGTATGCATATATAATATAAACATAATATTACTTACGCATATCTAATATAAATATAATATACATATATATAATATATACCGGAACTTAGTATAAATTATATTATATAAATGTAATAAGCATAATATATATAGTATAATCTTGTATACTATGGTATATTTAATGTATATTTTATCTATTCAATTATTAATATCATATATTAAATAAAGTTTATATATAACACATTGCATATTTAATAATATTTGTATATATTATAAATTTTACATATAATATATATCACATACATAATATATCATAAAAATATTTAATATAATATATATAAATTAATTTAATATGTAATGTAAATATACATTTTCTAATTGTAAAGTGGTCAGGGATTTAGGCCCTTAGCTCTCAACCTTTTCATTTATAAAATTATATTAGTTTTTCCTTTAGTTTACATATTAATACACTCAAGATACAGAGAGTACTAAACTGATAAATACATTGTTCTTTTCCATTCATCTAGGACTAAATTAATTCTATTTATTACTATCAAATGGTTAAATATAAAAAAGTGTGGGGTATTATGGTAATTATAAGTTATGTAAAGCATAACCAAAGTTGTAAGCAATATATGTTTTAAATTTCAATTCATTAACTTCATTTTAGGGTCTTTAAATTTATAATCTAATAGTTTTTCATTATTTCAAGTCTTTGTTGGAATAATAGAGTCATCCAAATTTATTACTTTTACTTTTCATTTTAAGCATCGTGCAATATATTAATAGCGGAACCCGGAAGCTATTAGACGCACCTGTTGCTTGCACGTGCAGTCTTTCAGGGGAGGGGGAGGTTTTGGCGCGGACTCCTGGCCAATCAGCGCCTTTGGTTTAGCGTCTGTGTTTGACCTTATCTGGAAGGAAAGCGTCAGACGCGGACACTGGCCGGTTAGCACGCAAAGAGATAGAGACGCGGACACTGGCCGGTTAGCACTCAAAGAGTAAAGGCACGTACATGTTGTGAACTTATCTTAACGTGTAGAGACAGTCTCGAGATGGGGGAAAGTAGAGGGAGACTAGGTGGCTAAATAATATTTTTTTCTAAATTAAACATATGTGATGATACCCTGTAAAGGATTGCTTTAAAATAAAACTTAAAATTTAAATGCTACGCTAAAATAATCTTTTTTTGAATCGGCTGTGTACCTCTACCCCCACCATTATATATATATATAACCCCGAGATGCTCTACCGAAACTGACTGCCGTGGATGACAACCTAAGAAGAAGATGACAACGCGAGGCCATTAACTAACAACAACCGCTGATGGCTGTGCCGACTAGTTACAAGGAACATGATATACGTGGTGTAACTAGCAATTTGCGACTGTCTCGTGTGGGGAAAATACTTCCTACTTGTGTGTAGTAAAAAAAATAATAGGTAAAAAATTAGTTGTCTATATTGTGCAAAATTAATTCAGAAATTATTGAATTAATGAGCTAGAAATATATTTTATCTTATACTAGCAATCCCGCACGGCGTTGCCCGTGAGCCACTGTGGTATAAGAATTATATAAGCCTTCCCCCCCGCCATAGTGCCCGATTTCAAATTAAAATGTTATCTCTGAAACGTATTTCTAAACCAGATTAAAAATGTATTAAAAATAGCACAGTTAAAAAACTATTAAAAATTTAAAAATGCTGCTTCGGGGTGCATTCGGACCCCCTTCCATCCACCTATGCTAAAAATTTCAGATATCTGCGTGCCGTGGATTTTGTTGAGTATCGCACACACACATACACACAGACAAACACTTCCTTTTATTACTATAGATTTAACATTATATTTGGTATAGTTTTTCATACCACATGTGTATGTGGTGTGTGTGTGTGTGTGTGTGTGTGTGTGTGTGTGTGCACACGTTTAGCATTAGGTTTGGGTTAGTTTTATCCATCACGTGTATACATATTTTTTTAAACCTTAGGTCACAAGCTGATCATTGAATTGAAGCTATTTTAAAATCATTGATCGATCTTCATAGAATAAATATGTAATTGTTTATTTTACGCCACCTGCATCGGTGGACACGCTGGAAAATGCGTCAAAACCATTTCTTATTATTTAGTCAAGGTTCGTATCACTACCGGGTGTACTGAGTTTGGTTTTCCTAAATAATTTGTCCTTTTCTCACGCCAATTATGTTACATTTTTCTTGTATTCTATATTCTTCGTCCATAATGTGTTAGTGAGTATGGTTCTGATAGATAGTAAGAGGCAACGCACAAACTTTTTTTTTAAAATCTCAATTCTCGCCAACCGGTTACACTATAAATACAAACAAAAACGTTCTTGCCACACACACACAAACGTGTGGTTTTGGTTTATACTTTACGAATGCAATTGATATTTTATCATTAATATTTAGTTTTCCCTTTATATATAACATACATAATTTTGTAAAAGTAATAAACAAAAATGTATCCAAGGTTTTTTTTAGATCTTTATTTGTATGGTAACAGGGCTTGCGGTATAGTGGTCAGAGACCCTAGCTATTAATCTAAAGGTCCCATGTTCGATTCCCGGCTGGTACTGGGGGATCTTTCTCTAAAGGAAAATAATTCCCATTGTGAACAAAATTTGGTTAATTAGGCTTAAGCTAGGTTAAGATCTTCATTGGTTCCACTCATTCATATTCACTATTATCATCTCACATGAATTGGACATGGAACGAGCCTTTACGAAAATGATTTAAGATTAGTAGCATTCGGGCGTTCCTTGGGCAAAGGCACAAAGTAGCGGCTAATATTTACGCAAACTGAGCTACGAGTGATGTGACCCAGACACGCCATTATTATTATTATTATTATTATTATTATTATTATTATATTTGTATGCTTCATATAAATGGTAACAAACTTTTAACGTCAGAATCAGACAGATTAATAAAACCTTCATAGAGCTACTAGATTTATAGTAAATATGTTGTAAATATTTCCGCCCAATTAAACGCCAACTTGAGAAACACTCGAGCCCCAAATTACCAGATGTTTTGGCGATTTTGTATTTCTGCGGTGGTCTAGATAAGCAGTGGCGAAACGACTGGAGCAGATTTTCCGGGTCACCGGCTTGAGTTGAAGGATTGAAATTAACCGTTCTCTGTTTCTGAAGTTGGATCAAGGCTTACCTACCCGGTTAATATATTTCTTGAAGTAAGCTCTCTCTTGCGAAAACATAGTCGCTATCCGCCGGTCAAATTCACTCGAAGAAAATATACGATTATTTTTAATGCTAAACGGGAAATTAAGCCATTCATCTGTGTATTTTGTTCCTCGGGATAAATACAAGCTAAATTTCTAAAAATATTTCATACGATCTTAAAAAAAACTTCGCCCCTAGTCTTGTAAAATGTATAGCTACCAATGAGATTAAAGAATCCCCCCTCCCTCTTACCCCAACAGAACGTTGGCACACATGAAACCTGGTACTTGCTCGGTTTATTTTTAGTATTAATTTAGAGTATGACTTCAAATAACTCCACTTGAAAAAAATAAATTTCATAACCATTCTCTCAGTTGAAAGATAGACGCGTATTTTCACGGTTCAAATAAATAAATTAGTTTATTTTTTGCTTAAAAATATATCCGCATTTGTTAAGCAAGTGGACGAAATGTCACGCTCATCTATTTTTTATGCCGTTTACGAGGAGGTCAGGGTTTGAATTACGGTAGGGTGCTCTATGATGCTATTTCCATAGTGGTTTCACAATCTGCTTTCCATCAAATATGGTTAGATTTTATCTAATCCTACCATCCTAATCTCTATCCCATTATTATACATATATGGATAGCCTGGACACGGTGAAAAAAATCATACAATAAATACCCAACTTCCATTTTGACAATTATTTCATATCTTATTTGATACTGTCCAATTAAATGCGTTTGGCTAGTAGCCTAACTAAATCTTAATTTTCTTAAATAAATTATTTTAATCTTTTCTTTATTATTATTATTTTAAAAAGTTATGGGGTTGAAACGTGGTATATTACCTTACATGACTAAAACAAATTTAGGTTGTTTGAAAACATGGTGCTTAGGAAGATATTTGGTCCAAAACGGGATGAGGTTACTGTGGAGTGGAGGAAGTTAAATAATGATGCTACATACCTTGTACTCATTACAAGACATTGGAGCGTGAATGTGAGATTCTAGAACTGTGTTCAGTGTATTGACCGGTACACCCAATGAGAAGAGACCTTTGGAAATACTTAGACACAGGTGGGATGATAACATTAGAATGGACCTGAAAGAGATGGGGAGTAATGAGGTGGACTGGATAGAACTGGCTCAAGATAGAGATAGGTGGCGTACTTCAGTAAGGCCGGCAATTAACTTTGAAGCTCCTAATGCCATAGAATAAGTAAGTATATATTTTTCATTTATATTCTTTATTTATGACACACCGTATAATTTAATAATACTTTAAACACTTTTAAATGACTTGTTCTAAAATATTTTGATTAACATTGACAGTCTCTTCTTTCCCTTTAATTTTGGATGTCAATAAAATATTACACTTTAAAACATAGCGGCTGGTTCCATGCCAAATTTTCAAAATATCATAATGGTATAATAACGGCCGATCACAGCAAATATAAGTACAATAACCATAGCTGTAATTACTTTAAAATAGAAAACATACCATGGAATCGTAAATATTAAAAAAACAAAAATGGCGCACAACGTGGGGCTAGTAACCAAACTGACCACATGTAGTGACTGGTTACAAAAATGGCGCCTAACGCGGGGTTAGTTCTCAACAGAACAGCAGCTGACCGGAGAAGGATGACTGGTTACATAATATATTTTATGTATAGAATATATTATATATAAAATATATTTTATATAGGCACTGTAAGTAGAATATATTTAATATAATTAGTATATATAATATATATATAAAAAACAAATTTTTATATACCGATACTAAGTATAAATTATATTATAGAGAATTAATAAACATAATATATATAGTATAATCTTGTTTACTATGCTATATTTAATGTAATTATAAAATATATGTGAATAATTTATCAAATATATTAATATATATAATTTATTTAATATATTAATATAATATATTAAATAAAGTTTATATATAATATATTGCATATTTTATATATATATTATAGATTTTATATATATATCTTATATATCACATATATAATATATATTATAAAACAGATTTAATATATTATATATAAATATATTTAATATATAATATATATGATTTATTTAATATATTTTATGTACAGAATATATTATATATAAAATATATGCCATCTAGGTACAGTAAATAGAATAATATAATTTGTATATATTATATATTTTATATATATAACATTTTATAATATAATATATACACTTCATAAATTTTATATATAGTATAATACTATATATTTAATTTTTATATATTACATATATTTATTATACAGCTAATATATATAGTATGTACTCTATGTCTTATATATTATGTATACACTAAGCACTGCGTCTTACTACCCGTTCAGGTCATACGCTTAAGTACTAATTATGCTAATGGGTTAGTAAATGGGACGGTTGAATATAGAGGACGTGAACCCGCATTTGCGTGGAGGGGGAGTGGAAAACCATTTAGGTAAACCCACCCACAATTCACCCGAGAAAGATTTTAACCTTGATCTCCCCCGTCATAGGCAGTCTAGCTCAACACTAAGCTAGCGCGTCTGCTAACTACGCCACCGAGGCGGGTTATTATGTACACAGTATGTTCGGAAACTCAAAGCTTGAACTGCATATATATTTCCTCTGTACTAAAAGTAATACAAGATCCCTATAACATCCAGCATCTATACTAGTATCATTAAATTGTGTTGAAAGTGAAAATCTGTGGAATCATGAGTTTACAACAAGTTGCATGGGAACTAATCACGTGACTAATTAGTATAGATGCTGGATGTAGGCCTAAGTGTATAGGGATCTTGTATTACTTTTAGTACAAAGGAAATATATGTGCAGTTTGGCCGTTGACTTTCCAAACAACCTGTTTATACTAAACATCATACATATTATATAGGATTTATATAATATATTTTGTACATACACACTACTGTACCACATACTATTACAGTCCTGGCTACACACAAAGTAATACGCTAGTGGGGTAGGATTAATAAGGTTGAACTGAGAGGGAATGTCCCCACATTTACGTCGGTAAAAGTTGGGAAACAACATAGGAATAAACATCTTCAATGCGCTCGGCTGAGAAATTAACCTGGATTTCCCCCCTCACATTCAAACTATTCTAGAATAGCACAAGACTGTAAATATAGCTCGTAAAAATCTGATTCATTTAGCAAATAATATAAATATATATGAATACATTAGCTCACTTGTAAAATATTTATTTATTTGTTCAAAGGTGTGACTCCACTCGGAGGGAGTGTCCTTGTCGAAAATTATTTTCCCCTCCATATGCATTTGACCAACCATACACACTACAACAAAGTGGAGAAGGTTTTTCTGTCGGAAACAGGACAGGTTTGAAACCAATGGGGAGGGTACAATTTACTAGTAAAGTCTTATAAAGTGACAACTAGCTATACCCCGCACCCGTGTTAGTAAATATACATACCACTAAGGATTAATTGATATTTGATGGTAGATCTTTTCACGCTAAATGTATTATTCTGAAACCGTATGGATTATAATATATTGCGTTTAAAGGTTTTAAAAGGGTGATGGTCTCTTTGCAATTCCACTGAACACTTTGTGTGCTTGTTATATTTTTTCATTTTCAAGGAAGTATAATTATAAATATATATTTATACACGTATATGTGTATGTAATAGATGCATATATGGATAAAGATGTAATATATTTAAACTTTTTAAGGAAATATATACATACATATATATAATATTATTAATATAAATCCAGTTTTATTTTATACATATTCTGATTGCCAAACCTTCCCTCACCTCTTACTAGACGTGTATTAATCACAACTCGTTAATGTGGGGAATTCCAGGCCTCCACCGTGGTTCGGATTCCACGTTAAACTGTAGGTCCTCCATTTCATATAACAATCACCCTACCATTACACATTAAGTGTAGTGTGTATAACCCGAACGGGTAGTAAGACGCCGTGCTAAATAAAACAAAAAAGTATCTGTGTTGTTGATATAAGAGTGGACTGTCCTACTAACAGACACGGCGCAACTCCCTTCCCTAGGCTCACCACGGTCTCACCACCGTCCCTAGAACAGGAGTGGATAGAGAGTATGCTAACGTGAATTATTATGCTACAAAACATAGTCACGTGAGTTGATTTATCGCATGAGTGAAGTGAGTCTTCCCTTTGCATTTGTGTGTCTGCGATAAATTTTGATCGCGCTGCGGTTTTGACATCATCGCTACAATTATAAAGCGATGTCTTCGGACAAAGCAAAGGTTCATGACCTGTGAACCCTCACGCATCGATACTTTTAGGAGATCTGGCTATAAGAATAAGAACGGAAGGGGAGAAGGAATTTAGTCCTTGAGATGAAGGCTCAATGATCGATCTTCTGACTTTGATCTGTGGGACAGTGAGGAAATGAGTCCGCATGACCATGTCGTCACAAATCATACCTCTAGTGTAGAGGAAAATGTTCGCAAGGTCTGAAAGGTGAAAGGTGGATCCAGTACTTGGCGTGTTCACAATGGTGTCATACCGAGTGTCCAGGTGCAGAAACTTACACTTTAGTGTGTGAATATTGCAAATAGTAGCTCTCAGATACTATCGACCACGTATTAACATATTATAAAGCATATATATATATGTCAGCTGTGTAAAGTAATGTGTCAATTTATAGTGGCATCACATATTATTCTATATTTAGTAACACATTTGGCAATGTTGGTAAAAGATAAACATTTTAAGATTTATTGTTTTAACATAAGATAATTGACATTACAACCATTGCCTTGATATTGGTTACATGTTTAACATTAATTACAAGTTGCATGTAATAATCTGGTAAAAAATTGAATTATTTAATTAACAAATTACATAATGGTATTTCATATTTGACTACTTCCCTTTATTGTACACAGATTGGAGAAAACAGAATAGAAAACGAGATTTTTGTAGTTTATGAAAAGGGATATGCGTAAGAATCATTTTTATTTGAAAGAAAATGCCAGACGACACATTCAGTCATTTGTTCCTGTTGAGTTCCATTATTTGAGACAGCAAACCTATACGCAGTATCTGGATAACCGTCTGACAACAGCAGAAATATACATGCAGATAAAGGTTGGCAAGAAATTGTCTGATTTGTTAAACAACTTCACTAAATAATATCCAACATTGAGTCTCTTGTGGGTGTTTTCAATCCCAAAAGAGATCAGTATGCAGAGTGGGAAGTTTATAAAAATTGTGAATTTGATGAAACCATTTCACCATTTTAAATACACAATTGCTAAGAATTTAGGAGTATTGCATCAGAAACCATTGAGACATACCACTTTGCTGCTATGCTACTTTGCTACTGTGTCTATCTTTAATGTTTTTAATATTAGTACTAAAATGAACCACTTATTTATGTGGGATAAAACGACGGACAAGCGAGGAGCCAATGATTTAGGGAACTGTATTTTGTATTTTGTAAAATATCGTGAATGGACTGGAAAATATATTACTTTTTAAGGGGAGGTGTGGGGCAAATCGTCTTTTAGATGATAGGGGGATGCATATTAAAAAATTTGCTGTTAAAAAGGTAGAGTTAATCTATATTGTATTGTTTCTGTAATCATGGATAGAAATTTTGAAGAACAAATCAATAAGAAACTAGAGTTTAACCCCCATACTTCATATTTTGAAAGTTTCCTGATGATGATGATGAATTCATAACTATACACGTAGACCACTCTAATTTTTACATACAAGATATGGTCTCAATCTGTTTTTACGTTTATATTCTATAGCAATCATTAAGTGAAACAACTTTTATCTTAATAATTATTTAACTTGTAACCATTTTAATTTATTACATTTTACAGTTCATATTATGTATTGTCATTCTACAACTAATTTGTTAGTCTGATTTCTTGACAAGCTATTTTCAAAATATGTTTATTTAATCCTCATAATTGGTAAAACCAGAAGCGGGGAAACTAAACATTTCACTAAATAATGTTGTAATTAAGGTAAATGTGACTGTGTTAGATTATCTTATCATACCTGATATAATATTATTATTATTATTATTATTAGCACCGCGTCTTACTACCCGTTCGGGTTATACGCACTTACGCTAATGTGTAGTGGTAGGGTGATTGTGAGATGAAATGGAGGACCTACAGTTTAACGTGGAATCCGAACCACAGTGGAGGCCTGGCATTCCCCACATTCACAAGATGTCTTGTCAGAGGTGAAGGAAGGGTTTGGTAATCAGATAAATCTGTGCCGGGACCGAGGATTGAACCCCGGCCGCCAGCCCAGAAGTCCGACACCTTACCCCTAGACCGCCAGGTCACCTTGATATAATATTGATTGAACAATTGTTTTGTTGCTACTCGTAACATCATTGAGAATATACATTTGACAGGTTAATGTGACATAAGCGTATTCAAAGCAGCAACCTGACACGCCAGTAATTTATTATAAAACAGAGGCAATTGTAAATTATAGATGCAGTTTATTATAACATTTAAAATATTTTCCAAATTATAAAATTCTATCAAATAGTGAAGCTTATAAAAAAATGCATCTCGGTTTTAGAATCAAATTGAGCTTAAGAGTAAAGTGCCTTGTTTAGTAAATTATGTTTAATTTAATGGTCGCTATCCATGGAGCACTGTCACGTGATCAACCTTTTCATAATTACTGAATAATGAACAACAATCAAATAAAAAGTTAGATAAATCGTTCATCCCAGATCTCGATATACCTTGACTGGTGGGCATGCGGACAAAATGTCAGGTTTATTTTGTATTTTTTTTGCAGGTATCAAAGAGTTTAGTGTTCGAATCCCGGCTGAGTCTACTGAGGGAGTTCTTTCATAGAAGATTTTACACTCTCCCTCCCTTCATTAGCGGGTTCATCTCCTTTAAAGTGTACCCTATTTATCTCTAAATTAAAATCCACATACTGTATCCCTGACGGGAAGGGGGAGGGAGAATTTTGTTTAAAAATTACTATAGCATCACAAATCTTAACTACAATAGGTATGAAAATGTAATATTAATCGTTGTAATAAAGTTGTGGGGCATCTGCCTTCTGAACTATTGGCCCCGGACTCGATTTGAGGCATGGCCCAAAAATTTATCACTGGGGGAACTTAGTATTTCCTTTTCAAAATGATAAGCTACAGCCGGAGTACTGGATGTTGTTTCTTTCTAAAACCAAGCACAAGGCACGTGACCACATAAATGGGAAGCAAAATACTGCAAACTTAATAATAATTATTAATTTGTAAAAAGTGTATATTCACGCTACAGTAGCCCCATGGCTTCTTTGGTGCTGACTGACAGCTCACAGCTGACTTCTGACTGTCAACATTTAGGTTTATACCTACATTTTGACTGTCAGAAGTGACAGCTGCTAAACACATGTTTTTTGCAGATCATATGGTTTGGCGTAGGGATACATAATTTTGTCTGGTAACTTTTCAAAGCTATCAGTCAGCACCAAAGAAGCCACGGGGCTACTGTATCTAGTGTATTAAAGGACAGTCCTGCTGTCTGCACCTGGAACGATCGTCTCCCTTCAAGTCAAGAGATGAGTAGGCCTATACGGAGGTTAATTAAAACTTTGTTCTAGTGCTCATTATTAATGAACACGTGACTGAAATAAACTCGAGATCGATCTCGGCTATTCTCGAAAACTCGACGAAAGTAACTTGTATTAAAAACCAACACTGTTCCGCGCCCGAAATATATTATCCCCATCATGGACTTACATAATAGTTAGCACTAATTTAAAATAATTAGAAGAATCCTTATTAAAAGGTTATTTTACAATTTCTTAGACTATGGGATAATTTAGTTTGTTTGGATGGAGAAATTTTCATTTTACCCGCTTCAGGTGGCCGCGGGGTCTAACGCGCTACTCTCGCAGTAGACTGGGCAGCTGATGACAGGAAGATCGAGTCTCGAATCTCGGTCGGGTCTACTGAGGGTTGTTTTTCCACTCTCCCTCCACGTAAATTCAGGTATACTTCCTATACATCCTTCCTAATCCTTAAAACCATTAGGATAGTTAATGCATAAGCGTGTAACCCGAATGGGTAGTAAGACTCGGTGCTGAAATAAATCCTGCTATTTACAATTTCAATTTGACCGATTAAATATAAAGTAACAAAGATATGGAACCCTATTAAAACGATAGAACCCTATTAAAACGATAGAACCTTATTAAAACAATAGAACCCTATTAAAACGATAGAACCCATATTAAAACGATAGAACCCTATTAAAACGATAGAACCCTATTAAAACGATAGAACCTTATTAAAATTACTTCCTCAACAATTTGTTGGACTAATAAGTTGTGCAACGTTAAGAGGACAATTATTTAGAAGAGCACGAACTTAAAATCACATATTTTTCGAATACTGGGCGTAAGCGGTAGGTGGTAATATAAATCACGACTATAGCCGAGGTTGGCCGACCAATACCGAGTTCTCTCGTCGTTCTTAGACAATCTCAGTCCTCTTCACACTACTATACTTTACATGGCTGGTTGTCTCGACAGTAAGTCGGGGGGGTCGGGTGGAAAACAGATTTTTGGTTGGAGTATAACTTCCTCCACTGCTATTATTATATGATCATAAATTTAACTACCAAAGATATTATTACTATAATGCAAAGAAATAGTATTTTAATAAATCATAAAATAAAAGTATACATACCCGCCTCGGTGTCGTGGTTGTCTAACGCGCTAGTTTGTTTTGAGCTCGACTGCCGAGGACGGGGAGATGGAAGTTTGAAACTTGGTCGGGTGAACTGGGGGGGTGGTTTTTCCTAAATGGGTTTCCACTCTCTCTCTCTCCACGCGAATACGGGTTCACACGCTCTAAATTCAATCTTCCCAATTCATAATCCATTGGCGTAATTAGTACTTAAGCGTTTAGCCCAAACGGGTAGTAATATGTGGAGCTAAATAAATAAAAATAAATAAATATAAAATCTTCTCTTTATAATTATTTATTAAAATAGAATCATAATTAGTTTATTATATTTTAAAGTTGTCAAAACTAGAAAATATATATATATATACTGTATAGTTATATTAATTACTAAAGCAATGATTTCAATTATTTTACTAAGTCTGCACATTTTTTGCATCGTGTCTTACTACCCGTCTGGATGAGTTTAGAATGATTAAATGTATCAGAATTATAGTTAAATGATAGTGGTAGCCATTTAAGGTAAATATACTCAGTACACCCACCTAGTATTAATAATAGCATGTGTTTTATTCCTTTTTTATGTAATAGTTTAATTTGTTCTAATTTGAGTCGGTGGGCTTAGCTGTATTAACCTAGTTTCACTAAAGAGCTATTTATGTATAAACTTAATGTGACCATCTTGAACATAGCTATAAGGGCTGTGAACAATATCTTCATATACCGTAGCTTTTCAAAACTCCTAGTTAAGTCTCAAATTTTATCTATTTGATGGCTGAAACCAATGAGGATCGTAAACCTGACTACGCCTAATTTCATAGCTGAGGGAACTGCAGGTCTTATGGAGATTTATCTTCTCTCTCTCTCTCTCTCTCTCTCTCAGTTAACTGTTGCCAAACCTTTTAGCTTTCAGTTATTGGGAAGTGGGGGCGCGGGG